>PVIR01003457.1:0-45484 GCA_004026965.1 Petromus typicus
AGACCCTGTCTCAAAAAACCTAAAAAAAAAAAGAATATGCACTCCTACCCTAATGACTACCTGCCTGTCCGCATATCTTCCATACACTAATCTTCGAATGTATATTTACTGACTCAAAATACTGCCTCTACATAAGTGCAGAGCCTCAGGAGGGAAAAGTGCGCTTCAGGTGAACATCTGTTTCCTCTTCCCAGTTGTTGATGCAGCTAGATAGTCCCAACTGCACTGCTCAATTTCTACTACTTATTTATCAGAAAAGTCCATTCCTCAATTGGTGGTGATCTGTCGGGGGTTGCAGCTGGGCTCTTTGTTCTGTTCCATTGTAACTTTCAGCTTAACCACTGATTTCCCAAACAACCCTACAGGAATATACACAAGTCAGCAAAGGGTGTCACTGCCCTGGGTATCACTTACTTCTTAGAAAGCCTGGTCTCCCAGCTTGAGACTCACTGGATTCTTAGAAAATACCAAATCATAATTATGCAGAATGCAAAGCCAAACCGAGGCGCACATACAGATTTGACTATCTTACACTCTTGCCTAAGCTGACCCTAAGTGACCCTTCTCAAATGCTTTATTAAAAGACTCTTTTCAATTCATCGAGCCCCAGGTACACTCCTGGCTCTGCTCTCTCAGTGAGACCCACACTTATCCTAGAGCAATTCAAAGCAGCTACATCCCACATTTTATGTTTCCCCTTTAACATCCTTCACAGCTCTAACTTGTAAGAAGTCATAGCAAGGGACAAGAGAAATTAGAGGGAAAAGTCTTTTTAATGAAAATGATATTAATGTGCATTCCACTTGGAGCTAAATAAAACTAAAGAAATAAAGTGTTCCGTCCTTTAGACAGGATCTTAGAATGGAGGGAAGGTGAGCTCCAACCGTTACAGATTAGTCAATAGCCCTTCCCTCCCCAGACTGACTCCGACTTTTTTTCTTCTTGTTGTTAGTACAGGCTTGTGGTATATCCTGAATACAGTATGTGGGAGTCGGTACATGTACACGGCATGTCTTCCTTCTTTCTGTGTCTCCTTCCGCCCCTGCCCTTCCCCTCTCCCCTCTCACTCCCCTTCCTACCTGCAAAAGCTTTGTCTTTCTGTTTCCTTGTCTAGCTTTGATTTTGCTTTTAATTTATTTATTCTTTAGGTTTTTCATCTAAGAGAAAACATTGGATGTTTAAGCTTGTGTATCTAATTCATTTCACACCATTATGGATTTGAAGTGTGTCTATTTTCCTATAAAGAACTCAGATTTATCCTTCTTTATTACATAGTAATATTCCCTTATGTGTAAATACCACATTTTCTTTATGTAGTCATCTGTCAATAGACATATAGGCCACTTCCAAGATTTAGCTATTATGAATTTGGCTGGTGAAAAATTATATATTTATATATATAATTATATGGAGAGAATAAAATGAGAGATAAATAGGAAGTATCAAGAAATTCATATACTTCCCCAAATTACATACTGTTATTTTCAAAATATTTCAATATATATGGTAATTTGTTTCATTTATACTATATTAGTGGTTTGTCTAAGTTCATGGAAAAGGAAATTTGTGTTGGGGCCAGGGACAGATGTAGCTCAGTGGCACAGTGCCTGGCTTGCAAGCCTCAGGTCCTGAGTTTGATTCCTGGTACTCCCTTCAAAAAAAGAAAGTTTGTGTTTTTACTTACTTGTTTCTTCTTGTAAGAATCTTGTATCTTTGGTTCGTATCTTGTACTGAATAACTTTTAAGATAATGATGCACAGTGTAATGACTATTGTCCTCTCCTTTGGTTATTAAGCTTTGTTTTGTATTTTCATGAAGTAAAGAAATGCACTGTGCAGCTATAAACATGAGTCCTTCTCCTGACCCTTCTTCCTTCCTCTGCCCCCTCCACCTAGCCTTAGCTGCGGATGAATGGCCATGCTGGAGGCGGGCTCATTCTATGCTATGGATTGTTTGAGTTGACTCTCCTACCATGCAAGTGTCCTTGAAGTCTATGAAGAGTTCCGACTTTCCAGCCATGTTCTGGATTTGCCTGGGTCCCTCAACTCACATGCTGATGATGTAACCCTGGACACCTCAGGATTGTACACCCTTACTTGAGGACCACAGAGGTAATTAAACCAAAGTGAAGTTACTACAGAAGCCCCTAACCTAATGTAACTGGTGTCCTTAGAACAAGAGGAGGTCAGGAAACTGGCAAGTACAGAGGAAGACCACATGAAGACACACAAAGAAATCAATGCTGTCAGCACTTTGATCTCACACTTGTAAGCTCCTAGCAAAGAGAAAATGGGAACTAGTGAATGTAGTTGATATCAATTCCCAGAAAATAAAACAGAACATGAAAAGGAGAGTAAAAACTGGGCATGGTGGTGCACACTTGTAATCACAGCATGCTGGGAGGCTGAGGCAGGAAGATCAGAAGTTCAAGACCAGCCTGGGGAACTTAACAATTTAGAGAGAGCTTGTCTTAAAATAAAAATTAAAAGAAGAGCTTCAGATACAGCTTTGCAAAGGCCCTAGGTTCAATTCCCTGTACTGCACAAGATAAAAATGGGGAAGGAGTGTTTCCTGAAAACATGACTGTTTTTAGACCCAAGAAGATTCTGACTTTGCCACCTGGAGAGAAATCTACCTCTCTTGCTGGAGGTAGAAGGCTTTGCAGAGCTACCCAAGAACCCCACACCAGCTCCCCATAGGTCGCTGAGAGAACTCCTCACCCTCCAGCAAAACCCCAAGCAGCCCATGTCCCATGAGCCTCCAGGTCAGGCCAAGGCGTTGCTAGCTGCCCAGGATGTGACTCCCACATCTCAGGAGGCCCAGGAAATCAAGTATTATTTATTTCATGTTCAAAAGTGGTAAAATTCTGCAGGGAGTAATAGAGCACACCTATAATCCCAATACTCAGGAGACTGAGACAAGAGGGTCACAGTGAGTTTGAGATCATCCTGGACTACACAAATGAATGCAGGGCAAACCTAGGATACACAGCAAGACCTTACATCAAAAAAAAATTTTTTTTAATTTTAAAAATGTAAAATTTCTGACCTGGCTCGTATTCAACTAAAATGTTGGTAGAGAGAACACTATAAATGTATTAATATGTTCTTAGTCACAGATGGCAGAGAGTAGAGGAGGACGAAAAACAGAATAATTTCTAATTCTTTAAATGACACCCAGTAGCCCCAGTGATTATGCAGAGGAATTGGTTCCTAAAAGGATCCTGAATCCAATCGATCCACTCTGTTTTCTTTGCAATGATAAGAGTTTGCCTGGGAACATCCATAATTCCCACACTAATACAAACTTCCTAAAATCCACCAATAAATCTTCAAAAGAGAATGTGTCAGCAATGCTGTTATTAAATGGATGGAAAACATATTACATGGCACAAATTCAAACAACTATCTCATTATTCCACATACTCAGGTTCCTTCCAGGTCAAATTTTGTTCCCCAAAACTATGAGGAAGCCAGACTATAAATAGCCCTGGTTCTCCTGGGCCAACCATCAAGAATTCAACTAGTCAGCCAGAATTTGCCCACTACGCACCAGGCAGGGTGACAGAAATGGAAGTAAACAACGAATGCGATACGGTTCCGGCTCTTACCCTGTTAATGGGTAAGGCAGACAAACATAAATTGCCCCTCCTAAGTCCTACAGTCATGTGATACTGCAAATGGGGCACAGACAGAGCAGGGAGAGAAACTGGAAAAGATGAGCCTTCTGCCACGGATTCTGCAAGCGACTAAGTTTTCATTTCTACAGAGCACTCTGGTTTCAATGTGTTATCAGCTCAACTCAGTCTCACAATCACTGCTGATAACCAACTATTTTTTTCTTTCTTGCCCCTACGGTCTACACCACAACCATGTTCAGCAGGACCTGACTGGTCTGTGCCCTTCAAAGACCTCAGCAGAGATGAGGTGGTACTAGCTGGAGGTGGGAACAGAACAGGCAATAAAGTCTCTTCTCTCCACACTTGCAGGCAAACAGGGTGGTTGAAAAACAATAGTAGCAAAACCCATAGATGGCATCAAGCCATTTATGGCAAGTACAAGGTGGTAAATGGCATCAAGCCATTTATGGCATCAAGCCATTTACAGCAAGTCCCAGGGTGGTAGCAAAACCCATAAATGGCATCAAGCCATCCTGGGTGTCTGGGCTCCCAGATTTCACTACTACTTGGAGCACGGCTCAGGACAGCAATGAGGGTCACAGCCTATGATGGAAAGGACAGATGGAGGCTCAAAGACCCAGCCCCACCAGCTCAGTCACTTAAGTGGACCCAAGAGGTTGAATTCTATCAGCTTTCACCTCCTCTAATGGAGAGTCATACACCTGCCCTGCCTGCCCCTCAACGAGCTCAGCAAAGCAAAGGACCAAGAGAAGGAGAAATGCTCTTACACCTGAAAACACTGCAAATATAAGACAAGGTTATAATTAACTTGGCCACAGAGCCTGATTAAAATACACTGTACCCCTCTGAATCGACAAAGTGTGAATATGGTTAAAAAATAGGGATGGTTACTCCTAAACAGAGACAGTTGGTGTGTGGGCAAAGCCCCATAAGCACTTTCTATGCCAGGGAACTCGCATATGCTCAGAAACGATCACATTCCTGCTGGCCTTATAGCAGCAGTGTAGGAGCTCGCAAAATAAAGTCAGTAACAGGCAGCACCGCTGCCAAACACAACTGTCCCAGCTCCCAAGAAACATGCTGATCGCCAGCTCCTGTCGACGGAGTACAACATGCACCCCACTGCTAGACAAGGGAACCCCGGGTGGCAGGCACATGCATGAGACAGCCAGATGGAGCCTCCAGGAAAGTAACCGCAACCTGAAGGGTTGAAAATCCCCCTTAATAAGAGAAGGGTTCCAGATAGCAAAACTCTCTCCCCATCCTGACAAATGATTCTCAGAAACAGTACTTTTTCTATCTGATTACAGTAAATTTTCCAATACAATGAATGCTTTGTTTGGCTGAACCATTTAATAGTCATTCTCACCCTCTAATGAAACTACTAATTACAAAATCTCTGCATTGCAGGCAATAAGAAAGGGTTGCTAACCTCTTTACAGGGCTCTGGTTCTACCATCAAGCAGCAATTACTGTTTCTTGGCGCTCCCTCTTTTTCACTGATTCTCACCTCAAACATCTCAATCAGACCTACTGAAAAAAAGAACTCAGTTCTTTCAAATTCACAAGTAAGCATAGTCTGCACACATGTGCACACACACACACCACCCAGAAGGCTGAAGAAGAACAATAAAAGGTAATGGCAAGGACCTCAGAGGACCCCTGGACTCAGACTGAATCAGCCCTGGCTGATTCAGCAAAAGTAGGGTTTCAGCTCAATACACGCTGCAAATGTGATTTTTAATAACATGGGCCTTATGGCTAAACTTCACCATAACAAAAATATTTGATACCTAATAAAGCCAGTTGCATAGAATAAACTGTAAATACTTTCTTTCACAGCTAGTGTCTGAGGCACCTTTCTTGTTGCTGGGACAAAATATCCAACACCCACAACTTAAAGGAGGAGAAGTTTATTTGGGCTCCGGGTTTCAGTCCATGACAAGCTAGCCCCAGTCACAGCACAGCAGAAGGGAATAGCAGAGAAAAGCTGTTCAACCCATGGCAGCCAGGAAGGAGACAGATAGAAAGACAGACAGATGGACAGACAGGCAGACAGAGATAATGAGAGAGAGAGGAGAGAGAGAAGCAGAAGAGGAGGAGGAGCCGAGACAAGGGCATACCCTTGTGGCTCATGTTCCCAGTGACCACATCCAACCAAGACACTTGGCTCCTGACCCCATCTACGGGCGGGTCCACTGGTGAGTACAGCACCGATGATCCAATCACCTCCAAACATCCGAGCCTCCGGGCAACACTGCAGCTGCCACTAGTCAGTCTCTCGCATAAAACAGAGCTTTGCTCGAAGGCAGCAAAACAGCCCTGTGGGTTTCTGGGCAGTTCCAAGCTGCCATGACAGCTTCCAAGCCAGCAGAAGCACTTCAGAGAACATAGTATGCCCTAGACCCCCGGCACAGGGCATCTCACCTGATAGGAAAAACAGGAGTCAACCACTTCCCGCCTTCCAGCTGCGGCTCTTCAACTTCTAGGGAGGGCAACGCCTGAAGACAGGGACAGGACCACAGAACACAGGCAAAATGACAGAGAGGGAAAGACTCTGTCACTCCAGTTTGTGAGGGCTTCGGGGAAAAGCAGAAAGACTGCATGAAACATTTTATTGTTGTTCATTAATTAATTAATCAAGAGTTAGGCAACAGGCAACAGATTTAGAGTAATTTGTGCCAAATCAAAATTGGGTTCAAAAGAGCCAAAATATTTCTGCCAGATTTGTAGGTGATAGACTTGGAATTTTGCAGCTTCTCTAGTATTGGAGAGGATGTATCTCAAAGGGTTATTTTAATAACATGGAAAAAAAGTAGTCAGAACAAGCTCTGGAGTTTTTGTTGTATTGCTGTTTATTTTTTCCAAAGATCCATGGACTGAATAAGAGCTTTGAAGATACTTAAATTAAAATATGTCTTCTACCTACAAAGAAGACTATATGAAGACACATGTTTATTTAAACAAATACCAAAATGTATGCATTCTGCTGAGTGTTCCTCAAAAGGTAATACAAATTGAAGCCTATACAATTATTCCACTGCTCAAAATACATTCAGCATTCTTCATAGAGATAGTTTTGAGAATTAGTTCATGAGCTCATATTCTTCATGAGCTATGCAAACGTGGCTTATTATCATGCGCTCTACATAGCTACACATGTGCACACATTTAAATCTACAGAAAAGCTCCAGAGTGGAGAGTGAAATCAAAACTTCTACTAGCCTGGGCATGTTTCTGCCGGTGAGAACACTAGTATTTTAGAACTCTTGTTCTAAAACAGTCACATAACGATGGGATTGGATCTGAAATATCTAAGAGGTTGACCAGTTGTCCTACTTTTCTCAAAATCCAGTCTATAATTTACTCTAAGCTGGTTATAAACATGTTGGAATCAGGCCAGGGATTTAGCTCAGTGGTTCCAGCGCCTGTCTTACAAGCGCAAAGACTCAGGTTCGATCCCTGGTAACCACATACAATACTGGGCGTGGAGACTCATGCCCAGCAGCAATCAGTACCACATACCGCAGTGCCAGGCATGGTGGCTCATGCCTGTAATCACAGCACTCGGAAGGTAGAGGCAGGAGGACTGCTGTGAGTTCAAGGCTGGCCTGGGCTACATAGTGAGCTCAGGGCAACCTGAACTACAGAGACCCTGTTTCAAAAAAAACATTTTTTAAAAAAATGTTGACATCTCTCATCCTGCCCAAGAAAAAATGTATACCAATGTTTGCATTTAGATGAAGCACAGACCAAGAATTTGGTGGGAGAAAATGACCACCAAAAAAGTTTTGTTTTGTTTTGTTTTGTTTTTGCAATAGCCGGGATGAAACGCAGGACCTTGAGCTTGCCAAGAAGGTGCCACTGAGCTACACCCCTAGTGACCACGAAAAATTTAGAAAGAATTAAAGTGGGGATCTGTCATGTAAGTCCTACTCCAGCCTTATTATATGACACTGTGCCCAACCAAACAATCTGGGTGCTATAATTTAAAATTCAGTTGACCCCAAAGGCCATGTGTCAAAGGGTTGCTCCCCAGATTGTGGTGCCACTCGGAAAGGGTGCAACCTCTACAAGCCAGTGCCCACAGGAAAGAAGTCAGGTCACTGGGAATGTGGCCTTCAGGGGACTTGTGATCCTGCCTCCTTTCTGTTCCTCTGACTTCCAGCTGCCATGAAGATATCACTACTTTCACCATACATTCCTGTCATGATGTACGACCTTCCTGAAGGAGCAAAAATGATGGAGCAGGCCACCATAAGCTGAAACCATGAACTCAAATAAACCTTTCCCCCTTGTCAGTTGTTTATCTCAGGCATTTTATCGCAGTGACAGCTGACATGCACAAGAATTAGAAACGTTCTTTTTAAAAATGTAAAGTCAAGACCTTAGAATCTGCATATTCTTAAGCTTCTGAGTAAGTCCAACCACAGCCTGAATTTAAAGAGACCATTTTCATCTCACTTTACAGCCCAAAGCTCCAAAGGGGATAGATCTAGAAGTAGAAATCAACCTAGCACCATGATCTTTCCATTAAATGTCACCAAACCTGCGATTAACAATAATAACATGAATCCAGCTGATACATATGAAATTGTGATCTGTTATGAATTGACAATGGTGCACATCGAGGGTCTCTGCCCAGGCAAGAGACCAGAACCCCACTGAGAATGGAACTCTAGTCTAATCGATGGCCCTCTCTGACAGGCCTCAGCTCAGGGGCTTTAACAATAAATTACCAGCTGCATTTAAGTCCTTTCAGTGGGCTGACAATTCAGTTGAGAATTAAACTAATGTGTAAATCCTTAATCAGGGACTGACATGTGCAAAAAATTAAAAATATAGTACAATAATATTAGAAAGAAGTGTGTGGGCCACAAAATATTCATCCCACCTAGTGGCTGAAATTTCCTATTAGAAATGTATGCCTTTACCTGAAATCTGAGTCTCTAAGGACTGGGGATTTAGCTAAAGTGGTACCATGCCTATCTTGGAAGCATAAGGACCTGATTTTGATCCCTGATACTGTAAAAAAACAAAACAACAACAACAAAAAACTGAGTTTCCAGATCTATACAGCAAGTGCTCCTGGGAAAAGACAGGCATAGAGCATTACTGGTCACTTCGACTCAAAAACACCTGCTCAGGTGAAAGGCTTTTACAGGAAGGGAAGAAACAAAGTATTTTAATTCCTAGAAAAGGGAAGATAAGATTCTGAAAGAAAAAGCTGAGATATCCAAAAACAAACTTCACAGTTTCCCCTAGAAGCAATCCAGTCATGGAGGATGATGATAGATGTTCAAATTGGCTTGAGCAAAGTTAGAAGAGTTGTGTTTGAAAGGGAAGGATATGACAGTTTTTTTGTTTGTTTTTTTTTTGGTTCATTTTTGGTTTTTGGATTTTGTGAGTGAAGTTGGCCGAGATGAGGCCAAGAACAGAAGAATCAAAGAACAAACTTCATCCAAAAGGGGAAAGCAGCCAGGTCTGGGGGAAGTTGTCTGTAATCCCAGCACTCAGGAGACTGAGGCAGGAGGATTGCTGTGAGTTCAAGGCCAGCCTGAAATGCATAGCGAGACCCTGCCAGCCTGAAATGCATAGCGAGACCCTGTCTCAAAAAAAAAAAAAAGTGTGGTGGGAGGCAAAATCCCAAAGAAATCATAACAGGGCTAGACATGTAGCTCAGTAGTACATAATTTGTCTAGAATCCATAAGGTTTGATACCTTACACTGCAAAAGAATAAAAATAAAAAGAAGGGGAAAGATGGAAAACAAATTCCAAATGGAAACTTACAGATATCTTACTTTCAAAGTACTGTTGACAGTTCATATCATTTTGATAGTTACTTATATATATTTGTATATATTTGGTACCAGGGACCAAACTGGGGACTTTGTGCTTGCAAGGCAGGAGCCAGAACCACTAAGCTAAACCCCCTCCTCTAACCATACATAAATTATCCTGTTCAATCCACTCTATTTTCCTGAAATTTTAAAAATGATAGTAATAACCTCTACTTACTTGTGATAGGGACTGTTCTAAACTCTTTATTTATACTAATTTATTCAACCATCAAAACAGATAAATAGGTTATGAATATAAAGTAGGTTACAGATAAAATATCGATTTTATAGATGTAGAAACTGATGAATTGAAAGATTAAGTAACGTACTCAAAGTCACCCAAATAGAAAAGCACTGTTGCTGGGGTTTGGAGGAAATTAAGACTCTAGGATCCACGCTCTTAATTACTTACTTCTATAAAAAAATATTGAAAATAGTAGGCTAGATCACCCACTTTTCTCACAAATATTCTAAAATATTCTAAAATCCAGGTAATGACAAAAGTGTCTTAATATTTTACCAATATGCATTAATTGTACCCACTAATGATATTCAGTGTGATGTTTCAACACATGAATAGGAGCGTGTACTGACCAAACCCAACCCCCCTCACCTTCTCTCTACTTTCCTAACATGTAGTATCACATATGACAGAGATTATGTGGTATATGTTTTCCTGTCTCTGATTTATTTTCTCTAAAACAATATCCTCTAGTTCCATACATGTTGCTATAAATGGCAGGATTTTGTTCTCCTTATGAATAAATAATATTCCATTGTGCATATACTCTACATTTTCTTTATGGTTGATTCCATATCTTAAGCTATATAAAGAATGCTGCAGTAAACATAGGCATGAAGATTTCTCCTTGTTACAATGATTTTATTCGTTTTGGAAGTATATCTATGAGCAAAACTGCTGGATTATACAAATTAGAATTAATATTGTATAAACGTTCATATTTCCCAAAGCAATTTACAGATCTTAATGGAATCTTCATCAAAATACCAATGGCATTCTTTATAGAACTAAAAATTACTTTTTAAAAATTATGTTTTTACAAAGTGTTAAAACTTGGATTCAAAACTTTAAATCCTTTCAGATTATTTCTTTTTTTGTTTTGCTTTGGGTTTTTGTTCATTTGTGGGTTTTTTTGTTTGTTTGTTTGTTTGTTTATTTGGTTTTTGAGACAGACCCTCACTTTGTAGTTAAAGATGGAACTCACTTTGTAGCCGGAGCTAGCCTTGAACTCATGGAAATCCTCCTGCCTCTGCCTCCCAAGAACTGGGATCACAGGTGTGTGCCACCACATCTGGATGATTTTTTTATTTCTTTTTTTTTAAATTACACACTAAGAGTTATGAGGTTTAGAGAACCAGCTACATTTGACCCTAATTAAAATGCAAATGATTTCAGGACCGTGGACAGAGCCCGATGGTTCTACTAGCTGAGACCCAAAATGGATTGGTCTTTGATTTTGAAATAATACCACACAAGCAATAAAAACATTATGCACTACAAACATGTACCACAAAAAATTAATTAAGATATGTACATGCACCAAGTCTTCCCAGGTAATGTACACATTATGTAGTACACATATGTACCCAGGATTAGGTTGAGCGATCCTTGATAACACTTAAAAATTTGGAGAAGGACAGGGGATCTGGCTCAGTGGTTCCGGCGCCTGTCTTGCAAGCGCAAGGGCCCGGGTTCGATTCCTGGTAACCGCATACAATACTGGGTGTGGAGACTCACGCCCAGCAGCAATCAGTACCACATACCACAGTGCTGGGCATGGTGGCTCACGCCTGTAATCCCAGCACTCGGGAGGCAGAGGCAGGAGGATTGCTGTGATGTGCGTTTGAGGTTGAGCTCAGGGCCAGCCTGAACTACAAAGCAAAAAAAAAAAAAAAATTGGAGAAAACAATACTTCACTGATCTTTTGTTTCTTCAAATGTTGTTTAAGATGTTTAAGATGCACATAGATGAATACATAAGTGAGTAAAACCCCATTACAATGTCAGTGTTGAAAGACAAAGTAAACCTAGAGCTTAGTGCACTAACCTGGATGTAGAGGCTTACATGCCTTAATGGTGGCTGCAATATAGATTTTCATATTAGAGTTGAAAAGGTTACATTAAGTCATTACATACATGAGTAAATAATGACATGCTTTCTACTATAACAAATGAACACTAAAATCTCACTGGCTTAATTAAGACTTTTATTGATTGCTCACTAAGGTCCAACTGGCCACCAAGATAGGGGAGGTCACTGCTTCTTTTTCAGGCTTTGCAGGGCTTTTCCATCTTAAATCCTGGCTTTCCAGAGTCATCTAGAGTATCAGCATCCAAACAGAAGGTAGAAGAAGGTGCTATGTGATACAGGAGGAATTTATGGGACAGATATAAAGTGGAACATAGCACTTATTTTCATATAACTGCCAGTCATGTGCCCAAACCTAACTGCAGACACAGCAAGGCAAAACAGTAAGGCTGTGTGCCCACAGACTTAGGGAACAGAAAGCTACTCTGCGTCCTGGGCAACCTAACCCCTGATAGAATTTAAAATATAATGTAGCAAAATACTTACACCAGAATACTACTTTGTCAAAGTAATTCTCCCTGAAACCATAGGCAATACCAATTATGAGGGCCAAGAGAAACAGTCTAGTTAAGAAGTTTATCATATTGAGCCTTCCTTTCCAAATATCATGTCACCGGCCATCAGTGCTTAGGAGAAATATAGATTGGTTCCACCACGAATTGGCTACCATGAATCCTTACCCTTGCTTCTACCGCCTAGTCACTCCTATGAATGCAGTCACAAAAGGTAGGTACATTAGTTTTCCCTTGCTGTAACAAAATGCCTGAGACAATTAACTTATAAAAGAAAAGGGTTGTTTGAGGTTGTAGATTTGCAGATTTCAAGCCACAATCTGAGAGATTCATCAGTTTACCTCATGGCCAAGAAGTACAAGAGGAAGAAAAGGAATTAGGTTCCCACAGTCCCACAGCCTCATTACCTAAGTACATCTGAAAAGCCTCTCCTCCAAAGGTTCTACCACCTCCAAGTAATGCTATCCTGGGGACCAAATCTTCTATACATGGGCCTTGGGGAGAAACTCAAGATCCAAACTACAATGACAGGTAAGAGGCTGAAAAAGGAAAACACTCAGGTACATCTCCTAAGCTTACCCAGCACAGTGAAGTAGCATCCTGGAGTGTGACGGCTGAAAGAACACCATAAAAGGCACAAGTTCTCATCACTGATCAACTTCCTTGATTCATGTGTCTTACACAGAAAAGTGAGAAGAGACACACAACTCCTAGGCACCACACGTATGAGTGAGATGATTCAGGATCTAACTGTATTTTTTCCAGACCCACTTGCTTGTGATATATTTATAATTGTAAAGGTCAAAATTTACATGGGGGTAGCAGTGAATAACAATTGTCATGTAGTTTCCAAATTAAGATGGCATCTTCCTTCCTCGTTCCTGAATAACACACAAAGGTGAAATTACATCCCTACCTGCTATGAACTTGAACCTATTACTGTGTCTTTAGAGCTTTTACAGTTTTTCTTAGAATTTTGAGTACTCAGAATTCCCAGGGAAGAAATAAAAGAAACTAATGACATCTACACCTTGAAAAAAAAAAAAAAGGTACAAAGAAATTGCCTATAAATGTAGCTCATACTTTTTTTTTTGCACAATAGCCAGACTCTCTTTTCAAAAGAAAGGGAAAATTTGTGCCTTTACTTCCTACTTTAAAGCTAGAAAACATTTATTGCCAAGAGGTTGCCAGAAGTCCTCACCTTGGTTTTCCAGAGAAGCTTAGAGTATAATAGACCAAGAAGACCAATTCTCCACTACCACAGTCTTCAGTCATTTAATCAGAGCTCTGAAATGCAGACACAGTGCAGCAGTTTAAGGATGACAAGGCAAGAATGTGACCATTCAGCCTGAAAATAAAGCAGTTTTATCTGCAAAACATGACCTGAATGTCATCAGAGTGAAAGCATCCTAAAGTTCTAATTTGAGTGATGCTTTTAAATGAAAAGCTGCAGAAACCATTGGCTAAGCATCTCTGTGGGAGGAGCAGCAAGGAAGAGAGGTACAAGGGTGAGCTGTCCTAAATTTAAAAAGAAGTGAAACTGCAGAGTGCCTTACTTCAAGCCAGTCACAGCCCAGTTACCCAAGAGGCAAAAAGTCCCAGAATGTCCAGTCACCAGCCACCTGGCGCTTGGAGCACAGCCAGGCTGCTCTCATCAAAATGTGTATAAAGGAGAAAGCAAAGCCACCACGTACAACAGAATGTAGGAAGTGCATTCTTCACCCCTCCTTTCTTCAGAGAACTCCCACTGAATACTCACTACCAATACGGTGCTAAAGTGTCACAGAAACACGTACAGTCCTTTTCTCAAGTCTTCTTGTAAGCTCATAGTGCAAGCAAGATGACTGGTCACTTGCATCAAGAAAGACAGTCTCACCGAGGCAGTCATACACGCCTGAAATCACAGCACTCTGGGAGGCTGAGACAGGAGCATCGTGAGTTTGAGTCCAGCCTGGGCAACATAGCAAGATCCTGCCTCAAAATAAGGAGGGGCTGGGAATGTAGCTGAGCTAAGATGGAAGAAGGAGAAGAAGAAGGGGGGGAATAGAGGAAGGGGAGGAAAGGAGGGGAGGGAGAGAGGACGGGAAGAAGAGAGAGAAACTAAATCTCAGATTACTAATCCCTGGCTCACTCAAAGCATGTTCCCTCCTTCGCCACATTCCTCTCTCCACCTTTTTCTCTACCTTCCATCCTGACTCATCCTCTCCAGTAGCTCTCCAGCTATTCTCTCTCTCTCACATTAGTTTTGTTCTTACCTATGGACTTTTCTTCTCAGCCTACAAATAGTGTTGTTTATTCAATTAAAAAAACTTTCAAAGTCTCTCTTGACCTAACTTTCTCAGTTCAACAGGATGTCTTATATTCATACTAAAACTTCCTTAAAACGTTAGTCTCCTCTTCCTGACTTGGGCTAACTTCAGTCAAATTTTGTTCCTATTGCAGAATTCAGTGACCTCTGCATTACAAAATCCACAGTTCAAGTCTCAGTTCTCATCTTACTTGACCACTGACTGCATTTCAGTGGATTACTTCCTTGATTTACTTGATTACTTTCTCCTAATTTCCCTCTTACCAGACTAGGTGTTTCTCCAGCTTCTTCCTGATTTCTCCTCTCCTTGAGCTCACAAAGAAAGGTGTCACACTCTCTTCTTCATTTATGTTTACTCATCCAGTCCCATGATTGTAACACCATTACTGATGACTCCTCAAAGCACCTCCTGTTGAGACTCCTCCCTTGACCCCGATCTGTACCACCAATGGACTCTTGGCATCTCTACTTGAGCATCTAAAAGGTCTCCTGAAGTATCATGTCCAAAGTAACAGGTCCCCAAAGCAAGGTCCTCCTCCACTCTATCCATCACAGCAACAGCAACTCTGCCCTACCAGCCTGTCACGTTGAGAGCCTTGCTGTCATCTCTGATCCCTTCTTTCTTCACCAGCCCTGCATCTGACCACTAGTCAATCCCGAAAGCTCTCCATCCAAAATCCAATCTTCTCAAAATCCTGCAGTGTGGGCTGGGGGTTTAGCTCAGTGGTTCTGGCGCCTGTCTTGCATAGCGCAAGGATCAAACCGCGTTTGATCCCCGGTTAACCACATACAATACTGGGTGTGGAGACTCACGCCCAGCAGCAACCAGTACCACATACCACAGTGCCGGGCGTGGTGGCTCACGCCTGTAATCCCAGCAGTTGGGAGGCAGAGACAGGAGGATTGCTGTGATGTGAGTTTGAGGCTGAGCTCAAGGCCAGCCTGAACCACAAAGTGAGACCCTGTCTCAAAAAAAAGGAAAATTGGTCAGGAATTTAGCTTAGTGGTTCCAGCACCTGTCTCTGTAAGCACAAGCAAGCTCCCTAGTTCGATCCCCAGTAACCACATATCACAATGCTGAGCGTGGTGATTCATGCCCACCGATAACCAGTACCACATACCACAGTGCTGGGCATCCTGGCTCGTGCCTATAATCCCAGCACTTGGGAGGCAGAGGCAGGAGGATTGTTGTGAGTTTGAGGCTTGCGTGGGATACATAGTGAGCTCAGAGTCAGCCTGAAGTACAAAGTAAGACCCTGTCTCCAAAAAAAAAAAAAAAAGGAAAACCAACAATAACTATAAGCAAGAAATGTTTGAAGCCAAAGGATCCAATGCCACCTTTCTCTGGGAATTATTCCATTAAAACAAACTCAATTTGCTTTGATTTCAGTTGTAATCATAGAAATAAGATCTCCTAGAATGTCTGCTTCACATGTTAAAAGTCTCTATTATAGGACTTATCACCTTGGGAGAGCCGCCATCTTTCTCTTAAATAGTAATGCCCTCAACAAAGGGATATCAGAGTTACTATTCCTAAATGCACTCTACTACCTGGAGACCATCTGTCTTCTGTGAAGAAGTCATTATGTTCTCTGATGCATCTCCCTTTTTAGCAGCTTATTGATCTACAAGTGCCCAGCCAGCCACCACCACTATGGATACATGTAATAAAAGCTGATCCAGGCACAATGCTGGCATAGGAGCATAAATGTCCTCCTTTGAAATGTCAACACTCTGCTGACCCAGAAAGATGAAATGCTACTTTACTTTGGAGTGAGCCTCTGGAATCCTATAGGTTTTAAAATAAATAAATACAACAAGAAATAGTTCTCCAGGTGAGGGTTACCTACCATTTTATGAGACTCCCATTATTTTATCTCTCATCAATAATTTTACAATCAATTTTCACAATCAAAGCCAGCCTTCAAATACAAGTGCAACAACACACCCACACATTGTTTACTAGACAACACATAAACTTAATTTTGACCTGTTGCATTTTATACAATTTGGACAGAAAGTGAAAAAAAATTGCCTTTCAGTTTAACCCAGCAGAAACTTAACTGAAATAAATCCAGGAGTTGTGGTATCCATACAAAATGTTTCCTTGATACAAATCATTTATTCAACTTAGTCTAGAGAGCCAAGCAATGCACCTGCATCTGTATTTATTAGCTAAAAGATTACTTTACTTATCAAAATGAGATCATTGTGTTCACCATCCACCATGGGACCGTGGTGAGAATCACAGACCTGGCAAACAGTGGGAGCCCCTGAAGTGTTTTGAGCAAAGTAGTGAAATGAATACAATTACATTCACGGGAAATCACTCTGAATAAGAAGCACTGGAAAAGGCAGAGGCAGGAGGATTGTGATGTGAGTTTGAGGCTGAGCTCAGGGCCAGCCTGAACCACAAAGTGAGACCCTGTTTCAAAAAACCTAAAAAAAAAAAAAAAAAAGAAGCACTGGAAAGAATCATGAGACTCAAAGACAAAGAAACCAATCAGAGTGCTGAAAGGGCCAGGCCGGTCAGGACTGAGGACGGCAGCCATACTGGATATAAAGCACCAAAGGAAGTTAGGCAGATACTTGCCACATTTTCCCAACATCACTGATGCACTCCTTTTGATAGGTATGAAAAGTAAACTAACCTATAATCTAGAGGGAAGCACATTCTGTTTTCTGATCGTTATCTGACCAAGATGACTATCAACAGAGATAGGAGGAGGGGAGTGGTCAACTATGCTAGGAGAAGACACAGGGTCAGTTTAGAATTTAGAAAACCCAGAGTTAGTGATGCGCTGGACAAGAGGATCCACTAGGAAAGGCAAGAAGAGCAGAAAAAAATGGGAAATAACACAATGAGGTCTAATCCAAAATAAAGTGAAGAATCTAGATATTGAATCTCTCTCTTCTGAATCAGAAATGTGGATGCTTTAAGAGACTACAAACTTTTCAAAATGAAGCAAATTGAAGTTTATTGTATGTATTACAAAACAATTTACAGCAGAATTCCATTTAACAGTGAGTCCCCCTAGTCCAGTAAAGTTGTAAATCTTTTTTAAATGAGATTTCCAGCTCTACTGCATTAACTAAAATAAACCTTCATTCACCCAACAAATGTTTATTAAATGCCTATCATGGCTCATGAATTACATCTATGTATTATGTAAAATACTATGAACAAAAACATTAATAACAAATAATTCAAAGATAGTTTAAAATAGGAGTGAAACATTTGGGAAAGCAAATGAATATAACAAAATATCACTGGTAGGAAGGAAGCATATCTAGTATGTACTATATCCTACAGAAAAGAGAAGGCAACACCATCTCCAGGTGAGGGTGAGAAGACATAAGACAAGACAGGAAGAGGGGTCTTCAGCTGATCTGTAAAGGGTTCACAGGCACTGGCATAGCAGACTTGGACTGGGGCTTCCAGGCAAAGGGGAGCACAGTGATGAAAGACAGAAAACTGTTTCTTCCATTTTGGAGTCTTCTACCACGAATGAAGTGAGGAGAAGTGCACTGCGTGGGGAAAAGTACAGATAAGAGTAAGACAGCAAAAATGGGAGAGGAGGCTGACTCACTGCCGGACCCAGGAGACTTATGCATCATGGGAAGGATTGTGGGACCTTATTCAGAGTGGTACAACCATGGGAGCTACTGAAAGAGTCTAAAACAAAGTGGTTACATGGTTAGAGTTGCATGTAAAAAAAAAAAAATCACTCACTGAGTGACAGATAATGGAGAGTGAGACGCCAAAGAGTGACGAGCCCAGGTGATCAGCACCTAGGACAGCAGCAGCGGTAGCATTACCTGGGGAGATGGGCAGAAACACGAAATTGAGATAAGGGAGAGTGAGACGCCAGAGTGAAGAGCACAGGTGGTCAGCACCTAGGACAGCAGCAGCGGTAGCATTACATGGGGAGATGGGCAGAATCACAGGAGTTAGCAATTTGTTCACTGCTTGGATGAGGACAGCAGGAGCAAAGAGCACTTTCAGAACATTCTCATTTCTGGTCTGGGAAAGTAGAGAGGCAGTGATGTGACTCCCAGAGAAGGAGAAAGTGGAGGAGGGATGAATTTAGCAACAAATGATACAACAGGCTCCTGGGACCCATGGGTGATCCCAGGGAAGAGATCCAATTGGTAAGACGTTTATGTGGGAACTCTGAGCTGGAGATGCCCAGTGCAACTAACAGGGATCATTTTTTTTAATGCCCTAGTATGCATAAGGAGGAAGTGAAGATTACAGAAGGAGAAGTGGAATCTTGGAAAATAGCCAACACAAGCCAAGCAAGGAAAGGAACTGGGAACAGAGATGGAAGCAGATCCAAAGCAGAAGGTCATCAGCCAAGCAAGAGCAAGGTGCCTGACCCCCTAGAGGCCATGATGGGTTCATAGCTCTTCTTGGCCCTTGCCATGGCAGGCCTGTACAGGCTCCCCTAGGTATCTCCTCCCACCTTGTGCTTACCAAAATATAAGCACGGAAGTTACTCTGCCACACTACTCCTGAATTCCCACGGAACTTTCATGATCCCTTGGTAAGTTCAGCCCCAGCTTTGTATTTTTACAGCATTACCAGGTGAAAGTAGAGGCCTTGCTAAAATTTGGAAAGGCTTTTTTCTATTCCAGTTATCATCTGTGTAAACAGAGAAGGAAGAAACACATAGTTTTAAGAATATATACATAATCTATATATACCTTGTCCATTAATAATAAAACTAAAATGTTCTAACAGGTTTCAAAAATAATATAAAAACTACTGAAGGAGGAAAGTAAAACTGTGAGTCTTAGAATCAGTTCATAACGTTTTTTCTTTATGAAACCATACTGAATTTTTTCCGTAGGGATTAAAATACTCTCTAGAAAGTTTGCACTGAGTCTCCAGTTTGCTCTCACACTCAGTACACTGTTTCAATCCCTGCTCTATTTAAAGTTCAGGGTCTGATCAAGTTAACTGAAGGGACAGCTTTACTTTAACTTTCTGGACCTTAGAATTCTTGAATTTTCTCCCTAAGCAGCAAAAATATCCCAACAGAAGGGTGATTTGTACATCGATTTCTGTCTCTATAATGAATCATATTAAAAACCTTCTTCTCACACCACTTCAGAATAGAAGACAACTCAATTTTATTCTTTCTAAACTCTTTAGTAGCTACTTTCAGTGAAAACTGTTAGTTCTTGGTTACCTGATTTCTCTCTTTTTTAAATGCCTCTAGACACTACTGACTTATTGTAAAAGTCAGACACAGGCTGCCTTGAAGCTTTCCAGGAATTATCCCTACAGATGCTGCTTGCTGTGCCCGGAGCGGCAGAGTCCAAGCGAGATCTCATCGTTCCCGTCAGGATGACAACGACCTCCCACACATCTTGAGTGCGCATGTGAGCCTGTGCCATGTTTGCTTCCATCTCTTTTTGTGTGTTTTTTCAAGAAACAAAATACCACAGATGCTTATAAAGCCTCCTGGCACCCTTCCCAACTGTACTTCTTCCCCTCTCTCGAGAAAGGTAAACACCATCCTTCACTTGGTGTTTATTAGTCCCGTGCATATTTATACATGGAGTGCAAATGTGCTTCCGTAAACACTAGCCAATGTTGTTTCACTGGCTTGGAACATCATATAAATGTCATCCTATTCTGCAGTTCATTGTGCACATGATTCATTTCACTCAACTTTGTTTAACTTTTTGGAAACAGGTAAGTGTATTACATGTATTTTAACCACATGACCCAGTTTACACTGTATTAATATATCATATCTCATGATTCATTTTTTACTAATAGACAATTTACATTTTTCCTTCCTGACTATCCATTTGTTTTTCTATCTCCAACGGTGGTGCCAAGGACACTCTTGGGTATTTCCACTCTCATGAGCAATCCTGGGACAGACTTGTCAGGCTATGTGGTGGTTGTGTCCTCTTCCCCGAACGGTCTCCCGTGCACAGCTGACCTGCAGCACCACATGGGCACCGATTTTCTCTATGGTAAAAACATCCCTGCCCAGCCAGGGCTGCGAGATACTCCACTGCCTGGGGAAGTGGAGCTAGGGCGCCTAAGTAGAGTCGCTATTATCAAGATGAAGAGGAATCCAGGGCACAACTGAATGAGAGACACTCGAGAGCAAATAAAGTGTCCAACAGAGCGAGGTCCTGAATATGAAACAGCAGGGCACTTTCAAAAGCAGGAAATGATATAAATGTAGGAAGATGACCTAATAGAAAGTAAATTGCCCTTTCTTGGCAAAATACTTTGACGCCAAAAAAGAAAAATCAATGGAAATAATTCAGATACTGCAGTCTCCCTTAAAAGCAGCAAATCTGTCAAACTTCTTTGAATGCCAACAGCAGCCTGTACCCAGGTTAAACATCACCTGCAGGTGACCCCAGTGGCCCCCGAAAGGGCCCTTTAAATGGCCTTTGTGTGCACAGGAATTTACAAATGATAAATATTTCTCATCCTTCAATCACCTGTTCACTGCCCAGGCCAAATATATATGCTGTTGTTCTTAAGTATTGTGAACAGAATGTCTCTGGTGTGATTTATAAAGAGCTGGTAGCAATAAGGTCCTCTCAGGAGAAGTCAGAGAATCTGGGAATCAAGGGGGAGGGTAAAAGGTCGCTAGATAAAATTCTTTACTTATTTTTAAATGAGACTAAGATCCCACCCTGTTGATCCACAGGGATCTCTCAAAGAATATCTTAGGATATCCTGTCCACCTTTCTGCAAAATCTGTTCAGACTGCTCTGAAATGGCACCAAGTCACCTGGGGCCCCAGCACAAAACTCTCCTATAGGACACCAGGGAGCTGGTATTTGTTTGTCTACCCACCCAGCGGGTATTCTCTACTCTTCAAGGAGAGAAACTATGAATTCAGATAATATGCCTGGCATACTTGCTCCTCAATAGATATTTACAGAATAAGTAAAGTGAAATGTTCATCAATAATTTTAAATGACTTAAGGAATTTATTCATTACTTCTACATGTTTTATGTATTAGTGTTTTGTAAAAGTTTTGTTTAAAGCTGGAGGTACTACTCAATGGTATAGTGCTTGCCTAACATGTCTGAAAATCTGGGTCCAACCAACATCACCACACACACACAAAAAAACTGTTCAGAAAAAAAATTTGATGCTTAAAAATGTTTAAATGTGCCAGACATGGTGGCTCACGCCTGTAATCCCAGCACTCAGGAGGCAGAGGCAGGAGGATTGCTGTGATGTGAGTTGGAGGCTGAGCTCAGGGCCAGCCTGAACCACAAAGCAAGATCCTGTCTCAAAAAAATAAATAAATAAATAAATAAAAATGTTTAAATGCAAGCCCTAAGAGGGCAAGAATCTTGTCTGTCTAATTGACACCTCTATGCCAAGCACATTGTGCCCACTGTCTGGCACACAGTAGGTGCTAAGTGCACGAAGAATCTTGGCTGTGAACTACTTAGACATCTAACAATCCAATTCCCTTTTCTAGTAGCTCTTTAGATCTCTCGCTGTTTATACTTGGGGATGCCACAGTTTGGATCTTGAACGTCCTCCATGTGTTACAGGCTTGGTCCTCAGCTCCAGGTGCCCCTGGGAGACGGTGGAAATCTCAGGAGGTGGGGCCTGGTGGAAGGATGTTTGTGGTCCTTGGGGCGTGGCCTCAAAGGACAGGTTGCAGCTCCAGCCCCTTCTTATTCTCTCTTCTTTGCTTCTTGGCCTCCACAAGGTGAGCAACTTCCATGGCTCAATGCTCCCACCATGATCTGCTGCCCCAAAGCAAAATAGGCACCTGGGCCTGCACTGAAACCTCCAAAGTCGTGAGCCTCAATGCACCTTTCTTCTGTGAAGCTGGTTACCTAAGATATCTTATTTCAGTGGCACAAAGGTAGCATGAGGAAACATGCATAACATAAAGCGTTCCATTTTAATCATTTTTAAGGGCCCAACTCAGTGGCACTGAATGCATTCACACTGTTGTGCATCCATTGTCTTTCTCTACTAGGTTTTAAGTTTTTAACCTCAATCTCCAAAATGACAACTAACGGCAGTAGAAAGAGAACAGGTTCACTTTTACTATACAATTGTGTAATGATAAGAAATTAGCTTCTTGGTTTCTACCTCTCTCTTTACAAATTAGCACCTAAGGATGTTCTCTTAAGAAATATCTTCCTTTCTCTGGTATGAGAAAATAAAGATGTAAATGAGTCCTAGCATTGTATGTTATATATTGTGAAATAGAAAATGCTCAATGTAAAATAAGGTGAAAGGGGACAATGTTGAGATTGTAACAAAAAAGTAAGGAGACAAATTTTATGTATATGGGGGGGTAGTAGGGTGGGTAGGGCTATGGGAAAAAGTGAGAATTAAGTTGTGTCTTATACTGGTACAAATCCCCATTATGGAGTGTAATCATGATGTGTGTATTTAATGTACCAATAAAGATAAAAAAAAAAAAATATCTTCCTGTGCTAAGGATGTGGCTCAATGCACTGTGCCTGCCTGGCAAATGCAATATCCTGAGTTTGATCCCTGGTGCCACCAAAAAAAAAAATCTCCCTTTCTCTGTCTCTCCATCTTCTTTTCTTGTTCTTTTCTTCTTCCCCTCCCCCATCCCATTCCACTCTTCTTTTTCTCTCAGTCATGTACCTCTACCACCTATACTTAACTTTCTCAATACATGTTAGACTGGGAAAGGCTTTAGGCCTAGAATCAAACTTACTGTGTTTTTTATTTGTTTGTGTTTGTTTGTTTTAAGACAGGGTCTCACTTTGTAGTTTAGGCTGACCCTGAGCTCACTGTGTAGCCCAGACTAGCCTTGAACTCACAGCAATCCTCCTGCTTTTGCCTCCCAAGTGCTGGGATTACAGGCATGAGTTTCTATGCCCAAGCACTGCAGTATGTGGTTACTGGGAACAACTAGGGTCCTGGCAAGGCAGGTGCCAGAACCAGCCAGAACTACTGAGCTAAATCCCTGGCCCCCAAACTTACTGTTTCAAATGTGAGGGAACAAAATCCCTTTTAAGAATATCAACTGGGCCCTGTGGTGCACACTTGTAGTCCTAGCTACTGAGGAGGCTGAAGCAGGAGAATTTGAATTCAAGGTCTGACTGAGCAACATAGTAAAACCCTGTTTCTAAAAATAAGAAATAAAAAGATCTAGCGATGTAGCTACATGGCAAATTATCCCTAAGTTTGATCCCTGGTACTAAAATCAGTAAATTTTCTCTCTCAAAAATAGGAGCCATCAGGGCCAGGGAGTTAGCTCAGTGGTTCCGGCACCTGTCTTGCAAGTGCAAGGACCCGGGTTCAATTCCCCCGGTAACCACATACAATACTGGGCGTGGAGACTCACCCCAGCAGCAAACAGTACCACATACCACAGTGCCGGGCGTGGTGGCTCACGCCTATAATCCCAGCACTCGGGAGGCAGAGGCAGGAGGATTGCTGTGATGTGAGTATGAGGCTGAGCTCAGGGCCAGCCTGAACCACAAAAGTGAGACCCTGTCTCAAAAAAAAACAAAAAAACAAAATAAAAAAAATAGGAGCCATCTACTACTGAAGACATTAGCATAATTTTCCCTCTGTTCATACACTATCATGTGTAGTGTGGGACAGCAAGTTACACAAGTGTCTGCATCTAAATAAACATTTACGGTTCTGTGTGACAACTGACATGGATGTGTGTGTGTGCACATGTGTATGTGCATGTCTGTATGTCTATGTATCTGTATGCATGTATGTCCGTCTGCCTGCCTGTGAGGAAAACATCAAACTGAGCAGACCATGTTGAGTGCTCTGTTTGAAGGCTTAGCATTACCAGACAAGGGAACAACGTTTTTAACTGACAATCCAAAATGGAATATACAGAACAGATCCTATAATTGACCCTTACCAACCTACTGTAGAAGAATGAATATACCGACCTTCTGGAATAGATGTAAGACTGTTGACTTTGTCAACTCCCTAAAAATCCACAGGTCAGCCTTGCAGTGCTTGACTAGTGGATCACCGCTGCAGATGTGACGCCTGGGGAAGAGCCTGATCCGCTCACACAGGACAACCAAGTTGGGGAGCTGAGCTAGAGTGTCAACTGCCTGAGGACCAGAAGAAGGTACTCCTCCCACTTCTCTGTCCTAGCACCTCCAAGAGCTGCATACCGTGGGAGCCGGAGGGCCCCAGCCATGCTCAGCCTTGAACTCACAGCAATCCTCCTGCCTCTGCCTCCCAAGTGCTGGGATTGCAGGCGTGAGCCACCATGCCTGGTACTGTGATATGTAATACTGAGTGCTAATGGGCATGAGTCTCCACACTCAGCATTGTTGTATGTGGTTACAGAGGTGCACTTGCAAGGCAGGAGCCCGAACCACTGAGATAAATCCCCGGCTCCCAAGTAGTTGTGTTTGAGATGTTTATAAGGAGTGCGACAAGTGTGTTCACTTACCACATATGAGCACACACTTAACATTTATGTACAAAAATGTGTCCTATGTATAGATCATCACTATCTGCATGTGTTTTTCTGTGAGTCTCTGTAGACTCAAGACTTTTAACCAATCCGCAAATGATGTTTCTAGACAATATGTGTTATAGAAATTAAACAGCTCAATATTATTTCTATTTCACAGATATTTATTGTTTGTGTCTCTCTTATCCTTTGCCTAGAACGTAAGCTTCTCCTGTACAACATCACATACAAGATGCAGCTCACAGGCACCTGATAGACATTTCTTGAATGACTGTGAAAGGCATAACTGTGTCCACCATGTCTAAACCACTTCAGCATCTTCCACTCTGAGCACAGTAAATGCCTCAAACTTACATGGTAAAACATAATAGCTTCTCTAACTGGTCTCAAAATACAGTATATGAGGCTGGGGATTTAGCTCAGTTGTTCCAGTATCTGCCTCACAAGTGCAAAGTCCCAAGTTTGACCCCCCATACCACATACCACAGTGCAGGGTGTAGTGGCTCACACCTATAATCCCAGCATTTGGGAGGAAGGGGCAGGAGGATTACTGTGAATTTGAGGCTGGTCTGGGCTATACAGCAAGCTCAGAGCCAGCCTGAACTACAAAGCCAGACCTCTAAAAAAAAAAAAATAGTATATGAGCTATCTTTATCACCTTAACTTAGAATTCAGATTCTGAAAGTATTACTGCCTTTGTTTTCCAATTTGGGAATCAATATCTCACTCTCTTGTTTACCCAAGCCCTGCCCCAAGAGATTTCATCAGACACTTAGGTGGGAGGTTCCCAGATCTGGAGCCAAAATTCAAATCCTGACACCTTCAGTTACCAATCTTAAGATCTCATAAGTTATTTGATGTTTACGTACCTCTGTTCCCTATTAAAGGATGGGAAATAAAACTATGAAGGATGCTCGCTGCATAGGGCTACTATGAGCAATAAGCTAATGAATATGTGTAAGATTTTAAGGGGATTACCTGGCATCACACTTGGCTATCACTATTAGTCTCTTTGTTACCCAGTCAACTTCACAAGTTGTTTTTGATGGAGAGAGAAAGAAGGGAACAAGGAAGAACAGGGCAGAATTGGGTGAGTCCATGAGAGAACATTAACCAGATCCAGATTTAGCACGAACTAAAACCTCACACGCAAGCCATTCAAGAGGAAAAGTTTCCTAAAGAATAATTAGTTGCAATAATATACTTAAATTTAAACCCAAGTCACCATGAAATCAGCCTCATCTGAAACAAAGCATGTGCTTGTCCGTGTCAGAGGCTGGGCTTTCTGTAGTGCTGTCCCGAGAACCCTCTCCAACAGTGGAAACGGGCACCAGAACCTGCATTGTCTGATCCGAAAACCAGTGCATCCCACATGCGCCTGTGCAGGGTCTGTAACGTGACCAGTGTGGCTCACAAAATTAATTTCTGGGTTTTGTTTCATTTGGGACATTTTAAGTTTAAGCAGCCACACGGGGACTGGTGGTTTGACTATTGGTCAGTGTAGTTGTAGCTCCTTGATTTGGTCCTTACAAGCCTACCAGCTCTTCCCTCTCACCCACAAATCTAACTCTGGTCCTTCTGACTGAAATAACTCTCTCCCCACCCAGCTACGAACCTCATCACAACCTTGCTCAGATTTAATGTCTGCGGAAAACCTTCCTAAGTCCCTTATTTCTCCTCAGTGCTGACTGGCTATCTCCTACGTCTGCTTCTGTTACTACCCTCAACATCTTGCAATTGTAATTTGCTCTCTTGCCACTCGGCCTACAAGAATTTAGAGCCAGGTCTCCTCCTTCCTTTGTCCCACTGACGCATACCCATCCATCACATAATACATGTGCAGTTTACATTATTGATTTTTTTAACAAGCACAATTTTCTGTTAAAATAGTTCACAGAGTATTGACAATTGCCCTATGATTATGGAAATTCTTTGGATCAACATCAATTATAAGACTAATTTTCAAGTAGTAAAAAGTTATTAGACTATTAAGGAGTCTGTTTACCTCAAAGCTTATTAATATAACAGTTCAGTCAAAATCAAAGAATTGAAATGGTCCCTGGAGCAAAATCTTACCTAGAGCTACTCTTCTTGAGGACCTGAAATCTAGGCTGTAGACACCGACCTTGCGGGCGACCTGTCCCCATGCCTGCAACAACTTTGCAGGAAGAGACGGATGAAGTTGAGATGCAAGAAGACATGTGGTCCTAATTTAAGGCTCTTCATAGACATAGTCATGTGAGAATGCAGGGTACACTCTCCTTGCTGTACCCCCCACCCAATCTTACCTCCAAGAAGAAAACAATTAAAATCTTATCTAACATGATAAATAACAACTTTAGGTGATGTGAGTCCGTTCAGCGACATTTGTTACCCAAAAGGAATTATGTGTTTCCCTTATTCCCTGGAAAAGCTTTAGCTCAAGAAAAGTTCCTTCCTTTCTTCCTTCCTTCTTTCCTGTTATCCAGCATCTGTTGCAAAACTAACCTACCCTGATCACCACACTCATTTTTCTTAAATTATGATTTTCCAACTAATCTTTTTATTTGGATTCCACACACGTATTCCTATAACTAGAATTAGTCTTGAGTGGTACACTTCTTGAAGTTTAATTTGTATATTTCCAAAGTGCCAAATTTATCTAGCAAGTGAACTTTATAAGCATTTGTCCTTCCTGTCCTCCAGGAACTTACAGTTAATCATGCAAATAAATAAACACAGTGACCAGAAATATATACTGTGAGTATAGCCCTAGCAGCAGGGTGTTGAATAAAATGGATTTCAGAAAGAACACAAATCCACAGGATTTTATCTTTGAATCAAATACAGATTTGCCTTTTATTATTAACTGATTGTTTTATTTTAAAATGCTCAAACAGCATATTCTAATGTAATAAACACTGATCTGACAAATGACAGTTCCTTAGGGCTCTATCATCATCTAGATAAAGTTCTCATCATTTTATAATATTGATAGATTTTAAAGAATTTTTTTCTGGTTTTCCTTACTCCTTACCTAAGATATTCATTCATTCATTCATTCATTCTACTTTTGAACCCAAGGTCTTCACAGTGGGATACACCACAAGCCCTATTTTTATATCTTCATTTTGAGAATGAGTCATGCAAAATCACGAAATTAGCCCAGCTGGGATCAAACTTGATATCCTTTTGCCTCTCAGAATACTGAGAATTCAGGTTTGCACTACCAACCCTGGCTTCCCAGAATTTTAATAGAAGGTGATGCTTCAAAAAGACAGAGGTCTAACATATTTTTGAGGCTTATGAATAATGTAAGATAAATATCTTTCCATAAGATATCCTAGAGTTAAGTATAGAAATATCAGTTGCATTTTTAACTTCCGCCTAGAATCTGCCTGGAAGAACACTGATTAAGTCTAGAAATTATGTTCCATATATTATTGGAATTGCCAGAGAATTCTATTACCATAAGATACACTTATTTCCAAAATGTGTCTGTTGCTGCTTGGAAAAAGGAAGACCTGGCTTTTAAGATTATGTTTTTGAGGTAAAAAATGGAGCTAGTGACCTTAAATCTCAAGATTTGTATGGCTGGCATGCCATCTATCTCAATAATACCTAACGAGAATGTCAGATGGACACAAACAGCCACGGTAAGCAGGCGCCTGCAGCTGACAGTGACTGCTGTATTTGGGGTGATGGGGAGCAGCATTTCCATTAGTTCAAGTGAAATACAATGCCCTGCCGACTCCAGGTATCAGTGCATTCAATCCCCCTGCTGTGTGTGTCCATTTTCTGTTGCTGCAATTAAAACTCAGTCGATACAAAGTCAAAATGTTGTACATTCTTCCCCTATCCCTTTCCCTGTCACTGTTTCCAGCCTCACCGGAAGAACATGTCACTATGGTAACCAATCCCTCTGGTGCACAGACCAAGTCAACCTTTCTAGTCAGACTGCCAGGCAGAGTTAATACAGCACCAGACCCCTGAATGCAGCCCCCAGAAGCCATGAATTCTATCCCCTTTTCTCTATGTGGGGTCAACCAATCCCAGACAGGATGCCTGTCTTGTTCTAGATGGTGGTCAAGGAAGGAAATTCATGAATGTCCTTTAGCAAATCCTGCCAGTGTTTCCCAGTCATGATCAACGGGAATTCTCCCCCGCTTTTCAGCTAACTTCCTACCATTTCCATTTTAAAGAAAGCAGAAAATGATAGCTAAAATAACACTTTATGCAGCTGCAAACTGGTATAAAGTCATCTCTTATCAAAAATACTTCTACCTCCTCTTGTTTTCCTACTTCTCAATGCAAGCATCTGTTGTTTTCTTCTGGAGTCACCCCCCTCTCCAGCACTCTACACATCTTTACAAAGTTGCAGGGTTCAAAAGGGGTCACCCCGTCCTAGTAAGAACCTCATCATAGAGCAGATGGGATGTTTATGGCATGAACACACCCGTAACAAATTCAACTGAAATCCCTGGTCACCCTAAAAAAGCTGCAAAACAAACCCCAAGATGGATTCTCTCTGGACCTAGCTACCACCTCAATGTGAGCGAGCCTCCTCAACCATGTACACTGCTTGTCATTCTTCAACAAGTGACTTATTTTTCAAATTAATTTTATTTCTGATTAGTCCAATACTTTGTATAATAAAGAGGATCAGTTCTCACAAGTATTGTTTTCAAACATCAGCAAACGTCACAGCAGTATAAGAACAGGCCTTAAGAACAGCTTTGTGTCTCAGCCTCAAAGCATCTTGCAAATAGGAACATCACTGACACTTGGCTTCACCATTTCATAGCTGAAGAGAATGAGAGGAGGTGAAACTCAGAACGTCTACACACCTTCCCAAGGTGCAGCCACTATGGAAGAGAACAAACTCTTTTTCCAAGCAACATTAATACTTTCACATCCAAGCAACATTTCGGTGGGTTGATGGAAGACAGTTGCCAACATATAAATCACACAAGATTTACAAATTGCATCAAAGAAGCAGAATTTAAGATTTATGCGATCATACTAAAGTATCAAGTACATTTTAACTTTAGTAAATGCAACTTTCTTCCTCTTTTGGTGTACTGTATTTTTCATATAAACCTTTTGAAGACTGTAATTTTTGCCTCTGAAATGCCCTGTTTGGTCTTACTTTCTTTGTGCTCATTGGACCCCGCAGATATTCACTGCACACAGGTCTCTTTTGTTACGACTTTTTCGAGGAGAAATAAGGCACTGTAGTGTTGTGCTACTGCCCAGCAGGCTTGGAGCTGCGTAGGGCAAGGGCTGTGGTGTGCTACTGTTTATCCGGCCATTGCCTGCACCGTGCCTGGTACAGCACAGCACTCAGCGGACGTTTCTGCTATGAGCAAGGCCTTCTCTGAGAGATATGCCCGTTCCCTTAATGGGACCGGTTCAACACCTAAAATAAAAATTAAAATTCGGAACCTGTTATTCCCAACACGTCACTCCTAAGGGCTTCCCTTAAGCACACAAGCTTACACCATAGATTCCATTCCTTCTCTGAGGCTGATGAAACATTATCCTGGGTAAAAACCCTGGACCAGCAGACTCCAGGCGAACGTGGAAAGACAAGATCAAGACCAGAGGTGACCAGAGAGTAGAGCCTCCAGCACGCTCCATTACCACTGTGGGAAGCTAGGCCAGGGTAACTGAACCTCTTGGAGCCGAGATCTGGGCCAGCCAGGGGAAGAGGGAGGTGAGGTGCAGTGGGCCTACCGGAGGCCACCGCTCTCCACAGCGCCACGCCTCGCCTCACGTCGCCTCGCGCTTACCTTTCCGAATGAGGGCGGCGATCTCGGGGTCGAAGCCCTGCCGGTGGCATTTCCTCCAGAGGCCCATGTTGGTGGAGTTGTACTGCCGGCTGCACTCGTCGGCAGGGCTCATGGCGAAGAGCTGCCTGCGATTGCGGGCCCGGAGGAGTTTGCCCTCCCAGCGGTCCAGGCGCGAGCGGCTGGCCCGGAGCGGCAAGTTGTTGTTGTTGTTGTAAATGAAGCCGGGGTCCACCCGGCGCGTGTTGAAGGCCTTGCACCTGTCCCTGTGCTTCCTGGCGTCCGTCTCGTACCAGTGGTCCGAGCAGATGGCCACGGCCAGCATGCCGAGGGCGCAGAGCGCCAGCGAGAGGCCCGTGTAGAGCAGCAACCTTCCGGCAGCCATGCCTCCACCTCGCCTACACCTTGGGCATGACCCGCCGCGGCCTCGCCTTCCTCCACGCGCCCGCCCAGGACCAAGCGGCGGCGCCGAGCTGGGGGTGGGAACAGGACAGCGGGGCACTCGGCCCCGGGACTGCGGGGATGGCGGCGGGCAGCCTAAAAAGTTCTGATCGGACTCCCGGGCATCCTCCGGGGCAGGCGCGGCCGCGGGCGGCGGCGGATTCCGCGCGGCAGGTTCCCGCCCCTCCCCGCCCCGCCGGGCGCGACTGCTCCGAAGCCGCGGCCTCTGCACGCAGCCGGGCTCGGGAAGCAGAAGCCCGGGCGCCTTCGGCTGCGGTGGAGCCCGCTGCAGATTCTTTGTGCACCGAAGAGGCCGAGGAAGATTTAGGGGACGGGGCGGTGCGATCGAGGGCAGCCGCTCGTTTGCTGCGACGCGGCCAGCCGGCGAGGGTCACCGCCAGCTGCCAGGCCCGGCCGCCGCGACTCCCGCCTGGAAATACCTCGAGGTCCTCGGCCCTCCCCGGTCTGCCAGCCGAGAGCCGAGACGCAGCCAGAAGCGGTCTTCCTCCCTGGGTCGAGTTTTCTCTCGATCTCCGTCCTCGGGCCCCCTGCAGGTCCCTCGCCGGCCCCGCTGGCTCTCAGCGCCGGGCTTCCCGCGGACGCGCGGTCTCTGGCCGCTCTTCCCCGCGAGCTCCCCGGCTGCGGGCCTCCGGCCTCGCCATTCAGGCGGACGGCGCGGACACCCGGGCGGCGCTACGGCACAAGTCTTGGCCCGGGGCTGGCTGAGAAAGGGCGGCCGCGGACGGGCGTGAGGGGCGGGCTGCGCCGAGGAGGGCGCCCCGGGCAGGGCGCGCGGCGCCGGGCGCCTTCAACACCATGGACAGGGCGCGTGCGAGCCTCGGCCCCGCGGCAGGTACCCGGGCGGCACGCCGCGCTCGCCGGCGCCTTCTTTCCCGGGTGTCCGCCCGGCCACCTCCAGACCCGCCTGCACCTCGCTTCGTGTGGCTCCCAGGCCCCGGAGCGTTCAGTCCGGTGCAAAGAAAACGCTGCGGGCAGGGAGGAAACCCCGGTCCCGGCTGCTCCAACAACCCGCCCCTTTTTCGGCCACCTGAGCCCGGCACTCTAGCGCCGGGTCCGCTCTGCCCAATCGGGGTCAGCCGCTCGGCGACTGCACCATTTTCTTCATGGCCCGCGCGGGCGCCGAGACGCCGGCTTCCCGGGTAGCAGCGCGCGGCGAATCGGGCCCCGGCCTCGGTGTCGGGCGATCAGGCTCCGGCACCCGACGGTCGCCGAGGTGAATGGAGCGAGGGTGGGGGAGGAGCTGGGTGGCTCAGCTTCCCCTCCCTGCCTCCGCCTCCAGCCGCCGCGGCTCCGCGGCCTCGCCGGCTCCGCCAGTGCCTGGGAGGCGCAGGAACCCCGGCTGCGGCCGGGAGCTGGAGAAGTCGGCTCGCCCGGGTGCAGGCGCCGGAGAAGCCGCTGCCGCGCTCGCTCGCTCGGGCGCCCGGCGCTGCAGCCTTGGCTAAAACCCACCGACGAGAACACGGAGCGCGCGGCCAAAAGCTAGTGATGTCATCCGTGCAACGTGAGCCTCATCTCTTATTTTTCTAGCCTTCTTAAAGATAAACCGCACCATTTCCCAGGCACAAAATGTCTCAGCCTTATTCTCTGACCAGGCAAGTCAATGGTGTCTAGGTAGCGTAGGAGCCCAGCCACATCCATATGTATGCACATATACATATATGTGGAATGTAGCATGTTTACATGTATGCTGATGCATTTAGGGATGGTGCTGACATCTACTTCTTCAGAGCTGTGAAAAATTCCCTCCAACCCACTACAGTGCTTTAAAAGAAAGACTTCTCACTGCAGAGTGGACTCTTACAAGGAGCTAAGCGACCGCTGGTTACCGTCGCTCGTGTCTCGGGGTACATTTGATCTTCATTCCCGCCCCCCCAAACCCACAGGCATTGCCTTGCTTGCTGCAAGCTTTTCCACCCGAGGCTGACGGGGAGCGATCTGGGGGTTCGCGGCCAGCCCAGGCCAGTATCAACTTGGACCGCCACCCACCTCCTCCTTCCCTCCCTCCACGGCAGGAAAGGAGCTGGCCCGATCCCTTCGTGGTCTCAAGAGGAAGGTTTGGGGGAGGACTGAGGACGGTTAGATGTCCTGGAACGTTGGGGGCTTGTACTTTGGGGAGGGCCGGTTGGGTCAAAAGCGTCCTCGGTCGGATTCGCCGTTCTACATAGGTGGCCGCTGGCTCTCGGGCCTCGGGACCCCGGACCCCGCGCGCGTGGGCCTCTGGCGAGCCCGCGGCGTCCTGGTCCCCGCCCCCCGCTCGCTCACGTGAGCCCGCGCCGCAAAGGCGGGGAGCCTTCCGCCCAGCTGCAAATGCAAAGGTGCTCCCTCAAACGGTCACCCTTCTTTGTCCCCCTCTCTCCAAAGTCGGGTCTCGCACTGCCTGGTTAAGAGCTGCGCCGCAGAGAGACAGAGCGCCAGACCCCCGGCGTTGCACCAGGGGCTCCGCGAGCACACCTCCACCATGTTCTTTGTGTCCCTCCCCCCATCACCGCCTTCCTGCATTTCGAACAAGGAGTTTCAGTGCCATCTAGTGGGGGAGGGGCGCGCCTCGCTTTCCGCCCCTGGATTCCGCAGAGGAATCGACTGACGAAGGGGCGGCAGGCTGGCTCCGTGCCGCTACGTGTGCCCCGAGCCAGAACCCCGCCCTCCGGATTTCCTAGGCCGTCTAAGCCGAGCCACGCTTCGGCCTCAGTCTCACCTCTCACCTTCCTGTCTGCACACTTCGTACCAATTCTCCCTCTCCCGCCCGTGGAAATAGGGAAAGTGGCCAAACGCCTCACACCCAAGCATAGATCTTTCCGTTTGGGGAGCTTTTTTTTCTTTTTTGTTAAGGCCCAGTGCACTTTTAGGCTAATCGAGCACCATATATATGATTACAAGAAAGAAGCGGCGTAGTGAAACCCCATCCCTAAGGGCGGCACAGGCATTACAGCCTGGGTCTCCCGGGCCCTAACTTCCCCTCTCCTGAGAACCAGCTCCTGGGCCTTTGGCGGCTCACAAAATTACCTCCATTGCCCCACCCTGGTCCTGCTTTTGCTTGTTACCTTCTTCTCCTGGCCTGTGTCCAAGGCCTCTCCCAGGGATGTCTTGTCCAGTTCCCATGGTCCTCACACTCCTGGATTTCAGGCCCTGTGTGGAGAAGGAACCCACGTGAGACAGAGCCCTCTTCCTCTCTGAACGTCATTCAGATTCCATTTTGAAATTTTTGTTCTTAAAATCCCAAAACTCCTATCACAGATCAACGTTGACCTGAGGCTTCCTTTGAAGTGCAGCCCTCTAGTATTTGGGGACAGTCCTGGTCCTCAGGGCTCAGAAAATGGCAGTCTTCTTCTAGCCCATCTGACTTGATTTCCATACAGGGGAATCAAACTCAGGACCTCGCACTGGTGAGGCAGACACAGCGAGGTTTCTCCCGTCTCCTTGCAGGTCTTTCCACCCTAGTGGGTACAGCATCCCCATCTTGTCTCTCTAAGCCATTCCTTCCCATTCATACCAACATTATCCTAAGGTGAAAAAATCTCAACCTCAGAAGGGACTTCAGAGCCAACCACACAATAATGCATTTGGACATTTGCACAGAACACCTGCAGAACATTTCCCCAGAAGATGGTGACGGGTGTCAGCCTGCACACTGGAAGGGATGAGGAATCACTCTGAGAGAGAGCAGCCTCTCCAGTACTGGACAGAGCAGGGGATCAGACGGTTCCCTCTGGTGAGTCTTCTAGGTCTCTGTAACTTCTACCCATTGGCCTTTACCTTGGTCTCCTAGACCTGTAGATGGTATGTGAGTTGTCTTCCACAGGATCATCCTCCTCACACTTGACAAAGCCTTCTTTCCTCCATGACAAACGTCCGCTGTTCATCCCTTCTTTCAGCTTGCTCTTCTCTGATTTCTGGAATCTCCAATCGTTGCTACTCCTTTATGTAATGCCCGCTATATCTAAGTCATGTATAAGAAAGCAAGCAAGCTGGCCGGTCATGGTTTCACGTGATCTATGTGGAGTTCAAATGACCCTCACTTCCTTTGCTGAGAGCCCACAGTTGATCCTCTTCGTATGCTATTTTGGGGTTTTGCTCCCAAAGAAGCATTAAGATCACTCCTTTGTAGTTCATGTTCGTGAAAGCTACATTTTTTTGAAATTAGAAATTCCACTCGCTCATACACACCCACCCCTTGTTTTACAGCAATGCCCTCAAAGCTCTCTCTGAGGTCCCTCAACAGAAGCTAAGATATCCCCGAAAGTCCCCGCATTCCCCGGAACACAGACCCCTAGATGCTTTCTGACAGCCTCTTCTCTCATTCTGCGCTGTCTTCAGCGGCCATAGTGTTCTATCCCACGCTCCCCTCAGTCTGAAAACCTTTTCCTTGGCCTCGTCAATCGGAAGCGAAGTAAAAGTTGGTATTTCCTCTTTGTGCTCTATCAGCGCGACATCATTTCCCTCCAGAAAGAAAAAAGTCCCTACACATTGTTGTTTGTGTGTTTTGTAATTCACTCTGTACGGTTTGGCTATTTTGTGTGGCTGAACAGCAGTCTGGAGCTTTAACCTGCCGACTCAGCTCCCCGGGACTGTGACACGCTGGCGTTTGTGCTCACACAGGCGCCCTTCCTCTCTACAAAACCTCCCTTCTCAGCCTCGCTCGCCAGATAATCCTATTGGTCTGTCCCCTTTCCTTTCTTTTCTACCTACTTGGATCATATAGGAACAGGCTGTTTTCACTGTATTCTTACACATCCAGGTCCTCTCCTCGCTTCTGTTTTCTTCCTCCACCATCACCCTTATACTAATCTTCTTAAATTCTATAGTTTGCTTTTATTCAAAATCCTACAGTAGTTCCATCTTGCATAAACTACAGAGCTCTAATCCATGACAGCCCTACCAAACCTGCCCCCGACTCCAGCCTGTTTGCTACAGCAGACCTCCGTACACTCTTTGACACACCTCTTAACCGGCTCTGAAAGCCTCGTGTTGGCACCTTTCCCTTTGCCCATCAATATTTCACTGTTTTGCATTTTAAAGCTCTTACAATTACAGGTGTCTCATATCAATAGGTCAAATAAATATCATTTGATCATCTCACTGGATGCTGAAAAAGCAACCAATTAAGCCCAACAAATATGCCTGATGTTTAAAAGCTCTTCCTAAAGTAGGAGTACTTTAAAGTGAATAAGATCATCTCCTGCATAAAGAAATATTTCAAATTAGTCAGAATAAAATAAACAGCACAACAGAAGAATGGGCAAAGTTAATAGAGACATAATTTACAGGAGAAATTCAAATGAAAATCAGCACATGAAAAAACTCAACCTCACTAGTCACTGGGAGAATACAATTTTTTTAAATACTGACCTGATTTACCCATCAGATGGAGGAAAATTTACATGTCAAGTGTTGGCTAGGATACAGAAAACACACTACTATGTCTTTCTGGGAGGGGAAGCCACCCTGGAAGGGTTCTAGGCTAATTTAGGGTAGCTGCTAAGATGAAGGAGACAGTTCTTTTTTTTTTTTTTTTTTCTTTTTTTGAGACAGGGTCTCACTTTTGTAGCTCATGCTGGCCCTGAACTCACTATGTAGCCCAAGAAAGCCTCCAACGCACAGCAGTCCTCCTGCCTCTGCCTCCCAAGTGCTGGGATTACAGCCTTGAGCCACCGCACCCAGTGAAGAAGACAATTTTTATGACTCAGCATGTGAGTGCTTTTTTTTCCAGCACTGGGGAGTGAACCTAGAGCCTTTGTAGTAAGTCACAACCCTAGCCCTTTTTATATTTTTAATTTATTTTTATTTTTATTTTGATCTTGTTAAATCACTAAGTTGTCCAAGCTGGGCCCAAACTTGCCATCTTTCTACCTCAACTTCCTAGAGTGCTGAGATTATAGACATGTACCACAAAACACAACTGCAGGAAATATCTTTTGTTTTGTCTTTGATTTGTTTTGTTTGAAACAGGGTCTCAATATGTGGTCCAGGCTGGCCTCAAAATGGAGTGGAATCCTCCAGCTTCATCTTCCTGAATACTGAGATTATAGGCATGTACCACCATCCTCAGCTGGCAAAGAGTATCTTTAACGTGCTTCCTATACTCACGTCCTAGGGCTTCAGTGACAAAGTACCACACACTGCATGTCTTAAAATAGCAGAAACATATTGTCTCACAGCTCTAGAAAACAAGAATCTAAATCAAGGTGTTGACTTGCCAGGCCACCTCTAAACCTGAGGAGGAAGCCTCCTTGCCTCTTCTAGCCTCCACAGTTGGACAGACTTTCCCTGGCTTAGACATGCTTCACTCCAGTCTCTGTCTGTTGTGACATGACTATCTTTTCTCATGGGTCTTCATTTCAGCTTTCCTCAGTGTGTGTCTTTAAATTCCCTTCTCGTAAAGAACCAAGTTATACTGGATTGGGCCCACCCTACCCTGATCCAAAATGACCTTAGCTTCACTATTTACCTCTATGCAAGTTATTTCTAAATAAAAGTACATTTGGAAGAACTTGGAATTAAGACTTCAACATAGCTTTTGAAAGAGCACTATTCAACACATAATTATAAAAAAGAAGAGGATATTTAAAAATATGTGGATCTGGGGCTGGGGATTTAGCTCAGTGGTTCCGGCATCTGCCTTGCAAGTGCAAGAGCCCGGTTTGATCTCCAGTAACCACATATAATACTGGGTGTGGAGACTCACGCCCAGCAGCAATCAGTACCACATAGCACAGTACCAGGTGTGGTGGCTCACACCTGTAATCCCAGCACTCGGGAGGCAGAGGCAGGAGGATTCCTGTGATGTGAGTTGGAGGCTGAGCTCAGGGCCAGCCTGAACCACAAAGTGAGACCCTGTCCCAAAAAAAAAAAAAAAAAGACTGAGCTCAGGGCCAGCCTGAACTACAAAAGTGAGACCCTGTCTCAAAAATAAAATAAAAGAAGGGCCGGGGAGTTAGCTCAGCGGTTCTGGTGCCTGTCTTGCAAGCGCAAGGGACAGGGTTCGATTCCCCAGTAACCACATAACAATACTGGGTGTGGAGACCCACACCCAGCAGCAACCAGTACCACATACCACAGTGCCGGGTGTGGTGCCTCACGCCTGTAATCCCAGCACTCAGGAGGCAGAGGCAGGAGGATTGTGATGTGAGTTGGAGGCTGAGCTCAGGGCCAGCCTGAACCACAAAGCGAGACCCTGTCTCCAAAAACCTAAAAAAATAAATAAATAAATAAATAAATAAAATAATAAAATATGTAGATCTGGGCCAGGGATGTAGCACAGTGCCTGCCTGGCAAGTGTGAGGTCCTGAGTTCAATCTCTAGTACCCAAAAGAGAAGTAAATTAAAAAATGAGAATCAAGTCATGTCATACACTGGTAAAAATTGTTAATGTAGATGTGATCATGATATGTATATAAAATGTACCTATTTCATAATTATAAAAAATTTGTTTTACAGACATGGATCTTTTATTTGTGCAAAATGAAAGGATAATGGAAGAACCAAAAGGCCAAGATCCCAAAGCCAAAAAGACAACAGGAAGTTGGTAGCAAGAAGTCACTCTCACCAAGGGTTATTGTCAGGCTGTCCTTGACACTCAAAGAGCTGGGGCACACCCGCCCAGTGGTGCGTCTGTAATCCCAGAACTCTGTGAGGCTGAAGCAGGAGGACTGCAAACTCAAGACTAGTTTAAATAACCTACCAACTTAGCAAGACCTTGTCTGAAAATATAAATTGGGTTGAAGATGTAGCTCAGTGCGAAGGCCCTGGGTTCAATCCCCATACCGACAATGAGCCAGGGTCAGAATATAAATGAAGTGTGTCTAAATTTACAAAAGGGGTAAGTGAAGTGACAGATTGTTAAATAAAAGTGTGTCCCATCTTTCTACCTTATAAATACTTTTATGATGACAAAAATGTGAAATACATGTAGTTATTTATTTTGATGAATATAAGTCCACAAAATAAAATACCAACCAAATTACTTATTATTATATGTTGACTGACCAGCAATGCTCAACAAGTAATAAAAGTGTTCATTCGTCATAACTTACATGCATTTCCTAAAACATTTCTCTTCACTTTCATTTCACACGAATCATTAATTCAGCTACCATAATCAACATATTTCATGGAACGTCTATTCTATAGATGGTAATGTCAAATGTTTTGGACAACTTTTTGTTTCACTATAGTTTTTATTTTTTTATTTTTTATGGTGAATGTTTTTATTAAAATTAATCTCCCTCAAAATACTCCAGATATTTCCTCCTCACTTTGAACATATTCCTTTGTTCTTGGCAAAATGTAATAAAGTTGTTTTTTGTTGTTGTTGTTGTTGTTGTTTTTTGAGACAAGGTCTCGCTTTGTAGTTCAGGCTGGCCCTGAGCTCAGCCTCTAACTCACATGACAGCAATCTTCCTGCCTCTGCCTCCCGAGTGCTGGGATGACAGGCGTGAGCCACCACAGCCAGCACTGTGCTATGTGGTACTGATTGCTGCTGGGCGTGAATCTCCACACCCAGTATTGTATGTGGTTACCGGGGATCGAACCTGGGCCCTTGCACTTGCAAAACAGGCGCCGGAACCACTGAGCTAACTCCCTGGCCCAATAAAGTGTTTGTAATGTAAATTTTACTACAGTAAAGTTTTTTGAGTATATTAATACCTCTTAGATATACATTGTGATCATATTCATCATTGAAAATTTGTACTCGTACATGATATATCTTATTTTTTCCCATTGCCCTGCCTTCCCTCAACCCTCTCACTCCTTCCTTATATATAAGCTTTGTTTACATTTTTTTCCTGTTTACTTTCAAATTTTTTCTTTGCTTTCCCCTTCCCCTGAAGATTTTCTTCCTATTTCACAATATCTATTTAATATTTTTACCTCATTTACACCTTCAGTTTCTCACACTAGAGAAACAGTGATATTTACATGTGTGTGTCCTATTTATTTCACTTATGAATATGGCCTCAAGTTGCACCCATTTAGTTGTAAATGTCTCAAATTTATTTTTATGGCTGTGTAGTACTCAACTTTATTTAAAAAAAAAACCCACATCTATATCCACTCCCCAGTTGATGGACTTTTGGGCTATTTCCAATATTTAGCTATTACAAACTATTTTATTACACACATGGGTGCACATAAGTCACTGTAGTATGATGCTTTTAATTCCTTCAGGAACATACCAAGCATAAACTGGGCATGGTGGCATCTGCCTATAATTCTAGAACTTGGGAAGCAGAAGCAGGACAGTCATGACAAGTTCAAGTCTAGCCTGGGCTACATAGTGAGTTCAGGACCAGCCTAAATTACTAAGTTAGATTCCGTCTCAAAAAAAAAAAAAAGGAAGAAGAAGAAAACAAAATAAAACAAAAAAGTAATGCACCCAGCAGGGAAATAGCAGGGTCAAAAGGAACCTCTACTCTTCATTTTTTGAGGAATCTCCACACTAATTTCTACAGTGATTACACCAATCTACATTCCCACAAACAGTAGAAAAAGGTTTCTTTTACCCTACAGTCCTGCCAGCATTTGTTATTAGTTGGCAATTGCTTTTGATTCTTTACAGTTTTTAATAGTTGTTTAAACTGATTTTTATTTGGAGAAATTTCACTCTACGGAGGCAATATGACTTACCTGAAAAGTACTGGTAAAATTCTCAAATAATACTTATACCTAGAAGTTTACATGATATGTTTGAATATTATAACAAAACAGGAAAACTTGTTTAGGCAGAAAATACCACATATTTCACTTTTTCATATGTCATCACCTATCATTGTTTTCATCATCTCTTAAAATGATATCTAGTCCACATAATATTTCTGAAGTTTTTCTTCCAGATATTCCAATGCTAAGACAAAGAAAATCAGAGTATATTGCTTAATTTGTTTAAATTTCTCTACAATCAAAACTATATCTTGATCTATAATGATTGGAACATATTTTCTTTGACACGAGATGACTATTACGAATCTTCTCCCTTAAGGTCATGAAAATATTTTAGCCCTCCACTTTTGAAACAGGTTTTATTACCTTGCTCAGTCTGCCCCTCAACTCTTGGGTCCAAGTGATCCCAACTAGCTGGTCCTCCCAATGTGCATCTGTGTACCTGGCTCTGTTTCCTTATTCCTTTTTCTAAGAGGAAGACAGTACCTCTTTGATTTCATATGCAGTTTGAGTTCATATTTAGAAAAAACATCTTCTTTAAAATTTTAAATTTGGGCCGGGGAGTTAGCTCAGTGGTTCTAGTGCCTGTCTTGCAAGTGCAAGGATCTGGGTTTGATCCCCGGTAACCACATACCATACTGGGCGTGGAGACTCACGCCCAGCAGCAACCAGTACCACATACCACAGTGCCGGGCGTGGTGGCTCACGCCTGTCATCCCAGGGAGGCAGAGGCAGGAGGATTGCTGTGATATGAGTTTGAGGCTGAGCTCAGGGCCAGCCTGAACCACAAAGTGAGACCTTGTCTCAAAAAACCTAAAAAAAAAGAAAAAAAAAAGAAAATTAAAATTTTAAATTCCATGAATTTAAATGTTTCACCTGGTAGATTATAAATAATATCATTTTTTAAATTTTTCTGGTTTCTCTAGGAAATTTCATAATTATTGTTTCAAGTTGAAGCTATGTGTCTAGTAATACATTAGAACTATCTATGTACACGGCACTATCATGTTTCAAAACTTTAAGTCAAAATTCAAGTTACATGTAACAGCACACTCTTAGAGAAAAGCAACATAAATTGTTTAATACTGCAAAACAATCCTCCATCACTGTTACAACATATCACCCTAAAGTACGTGTGACTTCCATGCACCGGATCACAAAAGGAAGAAAGACAAGAGATGCCCATCACCTCGGGGAAGTGATTCTGCCTTATTTAAAAATTGTCATGGGGCCGGGGAGTTAGCTCAGTGGTTCCGGCGCCTGTCTTGCAAGCACAAGGGCCCGGGTTCGATTCCCCGGTAACCACATAACAATACTGGGTGTGGAGACTCACCCCAGCAGCAACCAGTACCACATACCACAGTGCCGGGCGTGGTGGCTCACGCCTGTAATCCCAGCACTCGGGAGGCAGAGGCAGGAGGACTGCTGTGATGTGAGTCTGAGGCTGAGCTCAGGGCCAGCCTAAACCACAAAAGCGAGACCCTATCTCAAAAAACCTTAAAAAAAAAAAATTGTCCAGCTTCCAGATCCATCTTTGGTCTTCTTTTGTATCTAATTGTGTCTATCCTCACTCGAAAGCAATATCAGTCTCCACTGACAGCAGCAACACAACCTATGAAACCTAGGGATATTAGAGCAGCTACCTTTTGGTCTGAGGATCCAGGGCAAGAGGTGCTGCGAAGCACTTCCCTGGTGAATCCTGCACTGTTGTTATGGTGGAGATCGTAGTGTTGCCCAAAGCCTCCTGTGCTCACAGGCTGGACTTGTGGAAGGTGACGGATGAGTATAGAGCTGAATGTGTTATTAGGAGATGGGGCTTGAATGAAAGAGCGAATCGTTAAGGCCATAACCTGTAAGGGCATCTCTTTTCCCCAGTGTCTCCCATCTCCCCTCCCATCCTCCATGACATGAGCAGCTCTCCTCCGCCAGATCCTTCCACTGTGCCACCTCTGCCTCAGAGCCAGCCAAATACGAGCCTTTAAATTGTAGGTGGTTGGTATTCTGTCCAACCAATGAGGAAAATAACTGTGTTGACCAGAGGAGCAGATGTTCAGGGCCACAGTCATACTATGCCATCCCATTTGCACGATCTCAAGCCATAGAGGCAAACATGAGTTCTTCAGTACAGTTTCTCAATGTGTCTTTGTCATATGTGGGGCCCTCTAAAATGTGAAATGAAAGGCACAGGCCCTCTTGCTGGGGAAGCTCAGTTGGAGAATGAAAAAAGAAAAGGAAGGGCTATTCTTTGAACCCAGGGCCCAGGTTCACCCTGTAGAACCGGAACTGTAGAGACACTTGTCCAGTCACAGCTGGAACCATGCAATGCAAGCAGCTGCACTGGAGTTGCTCCCTGTGGAGGAGAACGGGCAAGAATACCCAGGCACCGCCTTTCTTCTGTTCACCAATCTCTTGCCAGGATCACCCATCCCCCACCCTCCGTCACCAGGGGACTGGGAGCCACAGGATGTGCAGCCCTCGGAGTCGGTCCCCAGAAGCACAACACAGCAGGGAAAGGCAAGGAACAAAGTTGGTACACACAGGCCAAGATGGGCTGGTGCACCGCGAGAACTGAAACTCTCACAAAATGTGGATCAAGAAAAATCTTCCCTCTCCACCATCGTGACCCAACAATTAGAGATCAGAAACAAGCGGGGAAGTAGAAAGATGAGTTATGGATCATTGAAAAGGAGGATTCAAAGCTATTATTGTGTGTGGATAATATGACTAAAGATTTAAAAAATGGAAAACCCAGTAGTTTTAATAAGAAAGTTTGCTAAGATGGCTTAATATAAGCAAACGGGCAAATAGCAACATTTTCCAAATTACTTGCTAGAGAATATATTAGAAATATTTTCTATTCACAGTTCCAACAAAAACTATTTTACGCCTAAGAATAAAACTAATAGAGAAAAGAGAGGGTGTGAAGAAGACCGCAAAAACTTGAACATAGAAAACTACCATGTTCTGAATGAAACAAGTCAGTACTGTAGAAACGTCAAATCTTCCTCAAAGTTTTCTAAAGATTTAACACAATTCCAAATGAAATCTCAATATGTTTTAGTTGGAACTAGAGAAAAACAATTCTAAAGTTTACCTGAAAAAAGTAGTCACTAAAATAGCTTAAAATATTAAAGGATAATTTTTCTCTCTTGGAAATATTAAAATATTTCTAAAAGGCAAAATGTTTTAAATAGCTTAGTATCTACTTCTTGGACTGTACTTCCTCCTAAAAGACCCAGGATTACATATAAATTAAAAGGAAGGAACTTCAATCTAATCACACAGTAAAAAGCCTGGAGAACATGATTTGCATGAAATTAGGCTTCTTAGTGACTCCATTTGCACAAGATCTAGAAAACAGATATCGGTGGGCAACAGCCTCCAGACAGGCTTGGCCATGATGAGTGCTTGCTGAGACCTGTCTGTGCCAGGCCCAGCATCTTCCAAGCATTTCCTGGACTAAGACATCATTGTCTATGTGAACAGTGTCTCATGAGTCTGGATCGTGAGTGTTCTGGTCTACCTGCTGCACCCTCTGCTACAGACTAAACTGCAGCCACATTCGCTTTCACGTGAAGCCCTAAGACCCTGTGGGATACCTGCAGATAAGCCCTTGGGAGACAAGTAGGTTTTGATGAGAGCATAATGGTGGGCCCTCATGACGAGATCAGTGCCCTATAAATAAAAGGAAGAGCCCTGTCCTTGCCATGGGAAGACACATAAGAAGGAGACAGAAAGAGAGCCCTCTTACATGCCAGAAAGAGAGCACTCTCTCAAAACAAACTCATTAGCACCTTGACTTTGGCTTGTCAGCCTCCAGAACTGTGAAGCAATACACATTCGTTGTTTGAGCCAGCCAGCCAACCGTTGGGGGTATTTCACAATGGCAGCCTGAGTTGGCTAAGAGAAAAGAGAATTATCCAGAGAGAGAAACTGCAGACTCATTGACAGGTGCCTGAGAAATGGCAGAAGATTCCATTCTCTCTCCCTCCCTCCTTCTCTCCCTCCCTCGCTCCCTCTCTCCCTTCCTTCTCTTTCTGGAACAAAGACACACACCTTGGCTCAGTTTTCACACATATGACCAGCTTTCACCCAACAAATCTGGGATTCTAGGTTGGCAGGAGAACCTTGGCTATGATTTCCTTCCTCTACCACTTCCTGTAGATGCTAGTCTGTAGCAGGAAGCACCAGCTGGAGAGAAGAAATTGCTTGTCACAAAGGCCTACGCAAGCCTAGGAGACATAGCTAGAGCACTGCATTATGGGTACTCACATGGCTGCTGCCTGAAGAAATGGACATCAGCACAGAGAGAAAACCAGCGAACTATCTTTTGTCAAGTTTTCCATCTATATGTGCCATTGAGAAGGGATTTCTCCCTGAAAATTATATAGTCTTGTCACAAAGAATCCTCCAACCAGAACACTGTTGTTAGTTATCCTTGCAGAACTTGACCTCAATGGAGCAGTATAAATAGCAGTCAGGGCTCCAGGAACAGCCGGGGATCTGGGAAGTGTGAGGTACTAAAAAGGAACCTATTTAAGGATATAATTGAATAAGTACTCAAAAATGGAAGATCAAATATTTACAGTGAAGTATTGTTTACAATAGGGTTCACAAATATCCAACAAAGGAGGGGTGGCTAAATACATCACAATATAGTCAGTCAATGGAATAATAAGCATCCGTTAAAAAGAATGAGTGGGAGGAGGAGTATTTAAGAATATAGTAAAA
>PVIR01003457.1:45584-63699 GCA_004026965.1 Petromus typicus
ACTGGGTGTGGAGACCCACACCCAGCAGCAACCAGTACCACATACCACAGTGCCGGGCGTGGTGGCTCACGCCTGTAATCCCAGCACTCAGGAGGCAGAGGCAGGAGGATTGTGATGTGAGTTGGAGGCTGAGCTCAGGGCCAGCCTGAACCACAAAGCGAGACCCTGTCTCCAAAAACCTAAAAAAAAAAAAAAAAAATTTATGTTTATATATACTCAGCAGATACTGATAAATACAAAAGAAGTATTATATAAAACCAAATAAAACTGCGTCCAAATTTTTGTAAAAAAAATTAATTAAAAGGAAATACATCAAAATGTTAGGATTATTTCTAGGTTGCCTTCTTGTTAAAGGTATTTCTAATTTCTAAATGTTTTTAAAACATTTAGAAAAAGTGTTTTTCACTTTAATGCCTGAAAACAATGCCCATATTAAGATAATCAAAGTACTCATATTCAAATTCTTGTATATATGATTAATTCTCCATCCAGTGAGGCTTTCCTAAGCTCCAGCTGAACAAATTCATTCCAGAGCACAAAAATCTTTAAGAGCCGCTGACATTCAAAATTAAAAGTACTCTCTTTAGAGGTAATTCTGCTTCTAAGTGCTTTGAACTGTACATTTTTTATTGTAATTCAACAGTGAAAGATCTTTCCAAGAGAGAGGAGAAAAATGGCTTTTCCAGAGTTTTCTTCTTGTTTTAAACTTTCCACTCTTTTTATGACATTTGTGTGGCGAAGGCCATCTCCTCCTACAGCCAGGTCCCTAGGACGTGCTGTGAAGCACAGGTGCCACAGGACCTGCTTGACAGACCAGTCACCAAGCAAGAGAACCGAGAAGGCAGGTGAGGCGGGTACAGGAGATGAGCACTACCATTCCTGATCTCTATTTTTCAAGGCTGATTATTTTCTACTTAGATATTATTTTCTGAGCAATGTAAAAGAATCGGCCCACAAGGAAGACCCCTGCACAGACTCAGAAGTGACACGGAGGACAGTGCCCCGAAGGGCAAAGAGCATGCAGCTCCCGTGTGTTCTGCCTGGTTTGTGCCAGGCACTGTGCAGAGTGCTTTCTACTTCATCCTCACACCCATTCTATGGACTGCTACTGTCCTCATTTATCAAGGACAGAGTCAGTGGCTTGTCCAAATTCATCCAGGTGGTAAATAAGGGGCAGGTTGTTAAATCCAAGATGTAGCTCACTCCAGATCTCACCACCTGTACACCTTGTATCTATACGGACCACAGAAGTAGGAAGCGGTGAAAGAGAAGGCCATTTCTCAGGGAAGTTATGGCTCTAATATTCACATAGGTATAATAACAGATGGTCAGCCAACCCCAGGCAGAAGTCAACTGACAGAACACCCAGCAGATGTGTACAGATGATGAAAATAAGTCTATCTAAAGTCAAAGGAATTCAACTTAACACAGGACGGGATTCAATTTGGAGCTCAAATCAGAAAATTCTCCCCAGATACCAGGTAGAAGGCTGACAGACAGACAGCTCAAGGGAAACAAAGTTCATCAAGCCTTTGACAGAATTGTAGACTATATACATAGGCTGTCAATCTGCAGAAGCTCAGTTGATCAGGATTAGCTGTCTATACTTTTAATCTTCAGCATTCTAAAGCACATATGTGCATGGCTGAGTATGTGTATGTGCACATGATTCATAAGGGCTCTCATGTGCAGGCTGATGTTAGATCAGAAGAAGAACTGCTCTCTGCATGGTTGAAAGCACACATCAGAGTTTTTGCAAAATGAGTCAGTGAGGGTGGTGCTAGGAGGTTGAGCTGCCCTGAAGTTCTCTATTTTGCCTGCATACAGATGGTCCAGTTTGGAAATACCAAGTCCCCTGAAAACCGTACTACTTCAGGAGGACCTAAACACTCTACAAAAAAAGCTTTCTTCAGTCCTTCGGGTCATACTCTCAACAGGGCACTAGAAGGCTTACAGATTTACCTTCTTTAACTGTGACATTTTATTTCATTAAAAAAAAATTTTTTTAACCAGAAGCAGGGATTGAACTCAAGACCTTGCACTTGCTGGGAAGGTGACAGCACCACTGAGCTACATCCTTACCCCTTAATGGTGACCTTTTAATAACTTTCTCTGTCCATGGGCCCTTGCCAAAACAATAAAGCTTTTTAAAAATCATGAGTAAGTGCTTTTGTCTAGAAAATTGTTTAGAAAATTCAGAGAAGTAAAAAGAAAAAATATAAAACTCACCATCAGCATTTTTCTGTATAGATTTTGGATGGGTAGATATAAAAATTGATAGTTGTTAATTTACAAAATCATTCCCAAACCATTGTGTCAAGTGCTCTCTCTGCATCTATTGATATGACCATATGATTTTTCTTCTTTTGCCTGCTGATGTGATGAATTACATTAACTGATTTTTCAACCAGAACTGGATACCTAGAATAAATCCCCTTGGTCATAAACATTTTTGTATATTGATGGATTTGATCTGCTAATATATTGTTGAGGAATTTTGCATCTGTGTTCATGAGAGATGCTGGTATACGGTTTTCCATGACTATCTGGTTTGGTATTTAGGAAAGACAGGCCCTAAAATAAATTAGGAAATGTTCCTTCTGCTTTTGTTTTCTAGTACAGTTATAGTGAACTGATTTAATTTCTTCCTTCAGTAGTTGATAGAATTTACCAGTGAATCCATCTGGGCTTGGTAGTTTCTATTTCTGTTTTAGAAGATTAATCCTCAATCCTATTTCCTTGATAAGAATAGGCCTATCCAAAGGGTCAATTTCTTTTTATGTGTTTTATTAATTTGTATCTCTTAAGGAACTGGTTCCTGTCATCTAGGCTATCAAATCTGAAGGACTGAGTTGTTCTTTATATTTTTATCATTCTTTTAAAAATTTTTTGTTTTATCAGTACATGTTTGGAATTCATACAGCTTTCAATCATCTTGGGGGTTGAATACATGTACATATTACAGATTGTCCAGGGGGTTGTTTTTTATCTTTTATCATCTATGGGGTCAATTTCATGGCTCCTCTTTCATTTCTGATATGAGTAATTAGACACTGTCATCTTTCTTCTTCTTTTATTTTTCAGTTAGATTAGCTAAGGGTTTATCTATTTTATTGACCTTTCAAAATGCCAGCTTTTATAGTTACATTGATTTTTGTCTACTGATTTCTTGGTTTCAGTTTCATAGATTTCTGCTCTAATTTTTATTGTTTCTTTTCTGTGAGGATTTTGGACTTAACTTGCTGTTATTTTCCAGTTTCAGAAGGTAGAAGTTTATTGATATTATATTGTTTTTCTTTTCTAATATGTATATTCAATGATAGAAATGTTTAAGCATGGCTTTCATCATAATAGTTTTGATATATTGTATTTGTTGAAGGTACCATAGATAGAACCTTACATACGCTAGAGTTCTACTACTGAGTATAATGGCAACCCTTTCTGTCCAGGAGTGGGGGCAACGGAGGTGACTGGACCAAATGGGCTGTAACCTCATCAATGGATCAATCTATGGATGTTTGCTTCACTTGATGGGCCATTAAGAAGAGGCAGAAACTTAATGAGGCAGGACCTAGTTGGAGGAAGTGGGTCAAGGCAAGTGTGCTTGGAAAGACACTTTCCCTTTCCTGGCTGTCATAAAAGTGATCAGCTTTGCCTCATCACACACAGCCGGCCATAACGTTCTACCCTGCCACAGGCCCAGAGACAACAGACTCAAGTAATCATGGATGGAAACCTCTGAAACTGTGAACCAAAATAAATCTTTCGTCTTTTGACTTCTCACATATCTGTCACAGCAACAGACAGCTGACTAACACAAGTGGCCAAGTGTGCCGACACAGGGTACATTCCAAAGTCCTGTGACTGAATCTTACTCTCTGGGCGAGCCTGTGTTCAGGGCAATGCCTTCCGCTAGTGCCTCTCTCCATCAGTGAGAGAGAAAAGCCAGAGGGAGGCAGAGTTGGGTATTTCCCTTCTGCAGGCCAGTTAGGATCTGGGAAAACCCAGTGTGGCTATGTGCTACTAAATGTTTTCTTTGAGAGCATATAAGGAAGATAGCTTCTGGACCTTAATCACAGTATCCACAGGTCTCTCTGATTATAGAGGCCATGCCTTGCCCTGCGACCTCTAACCCCTGATAGATCTAAGAAGAGGTGTTGATTTTTGTTTGTTCCCCTCTTTTCTTGCTTTAAGCATAAAACAATGCCACACAATTTCTTTATCCACTCATCTGTTGGTGAACATGTAAGGTGTTTCCGAGATTTAGCTATGCACACACGATGGACTACTACTCTGACACAAAGAAAGATAAACTTCAGTCAATTGTGGGAAAACAGATGTACCTTGAGACTATACTGGTAAGTGAAATAAATCAGATACACAAATTTACAAATCAATATCACAAATTTACATATCACATCACATACACACAAGTTTCTCTTACATGAGAAATCCAAATTATAAATAAAAAGCAAAATGAAAGATAGACAATTCATGGGAAGGGGATCAAGAGATGGATGGAAAGGAGGAAGTAGAGGAGAAAAAGATGAAAAAGGAACTAAGATGCTGTTAATGTGTTTCAGCTCCACAGAGGGAAGGCAAACACCATGTACTGCAGCATGGACTAGTAAGGAAAACGAGCTTTCTGCTCCTGGCTGCCCGGGAGGAAGCATCATTCTGGTCTCTCTTCCCATTGTCATCTGGACTAAATCAGTGACTCCTAAGGAGCCTGAAAGGCTTTGGATGCTCTTCCTGAAGGGCTGAGCACTGAAATGATTGTGAGCAATGGGACACTTTGTATACGCTCTGGGGACTTTGGGGTGGTCACTGAAGCCACTGTGGAGTACAGGGATGCAGCTATGACTGCAGGGCCACACAAGATAGATGGAAGAGCTGTGGAACCAGAGCTGTCTTGAGAGAAGATTCTCAAAGACCAGGTGCCCACCTCACTGTGAAGATCTTTGTTGGGAGTGTTCAAGAAGATACTAAAGAACATCGCAACAAGATTATGTGAACAATACAGAAAAATTGAAGTGATTAAAGTCAAGACTAACCAAGGCAGTGGAAAGAAGAGGGCTTTGCTTTGGTAATTTTCGGCCACCATGATTCTGTGGATAAGATTGTCATTCAGAAATATCCTAGTACATGCCAGCCGTGGTGGCTCACACCTGTAATCCCAGCACTCGGGAGGCAAAGGCAGGGGGATTGCTGTGAGTTCAAGGCTGAGCTCAGAAACATCCTAGTGTGAGTGAAAGGCCACAGCTGGGAAGCGAGGAAAGCCCTGTCAAAGCAGGAGATGGCGTGTACTTCCTCTAGCAGAGCAGGCCAAAGTGGCTCTGGTCATGGAGCTTGGCACAGTGGTTGAGGAGGCTTTGATGGTAGTGGTGGTGGAGGTGGATATGATGGCAGTGGCGAATGCTACCACGGATTTGGCCATGACAGGAGCCATTTTGGAGTTGGTGGAAGCTACGGTAATTTTGGCAGTTACAACATTCAATCTTCAGATTTTGGACCCAGGAAGAGAGGAAACTGTGGTAGCAAGAGCTCTGGCCCCTGTGGTGGTAGAGGTCAAAACTTTGCCAAACCATGAAATCAAGGTGACTCTGGCAGTTGCAGCAATAGCAGCAGCAGCAGCAATGGGAGTGGCAGAAAGAAACGAAGCTCAGCAGGAGAGGAGAGCCAGAGAAAAGGATGCTGCAGGTTACAAGAGCCTGTGAACTCAGCCAAATGCTATGGTGGCAGGGCCTCGCTGCTACAAAGAAGACGTGTTTTAGGCAACACTCGTGTGTGGGCAAGAAAACTCAAGGACTGTATTTATGACTAACTGTATAACAGGTTATTTACTTTGTGTTCTATGGAAAGTATAAAGCATTCTAGCAAGAGTTTGAATGTAGACCTTTTTTTTTTTTTTGCAAGCATCTCATACTGTTTAATGTAATAGCTTGAGCAGGACACTGAATGCATGTCTTTTTTAAAAAAAAAAAAGGAAAATCATAAAAAATAACACAACTCAAGCTCCTTATGTGTCACACCAGAAAACAGCAGTTAATGTACTGTTTTGTATCCATTTTTGTGTTAACTACGATCATGAACATTTCTATACTGATAAAAATCCTTCTATAATCCTTCCTGTTTGATGGCCATGTAGAACTCCATTTATAGATACTCTTGTGTTTATGCTATCAGTTTTCTGTTGGAGGACATTAAGGTTCAAATCTTCTTCGTATTTCATAAATAATCTTCTTTATAAATAGTACTATTGTTATTCTAAACATCTTTTTTCTGTATCCTCTTATACCTCTTATATTTCCTTAGAATAAATTTTGTTTAGCCAGGCATGATGGTAACCATGTAATCCCAGCTACTTGGGAGGCTCAAGTGGGATGATTAGCAGTTTAAGGTCAGCCTGAGCAGTTCACCAATGCCCTAGTTTCAAAAAAACCAAATTTTTAAATAGAATAACTTTTTATAGAATTGATAGACAAAATAAATGGTGTGCAGAATACTAAAGCATTTGTGAGCATCAGCTGCAACTGTCCACCTGACTGGATTAAGAACCCTTGCAGATTGGTAGAGCCCACTTCTGGGCGCAGCGGGGGTGTTTCCAGAAATGAGTGGCACACAGGCTTCACGCTGAAGGGAGGAAGACCTCTTGATTAGGGGGAGGGGACATCACCCAATACCAGGCTGCGCAGACAGCATGCAAGAAGAAAGGTGGCTAGCACTCACAGAGCCCTGTTCTGCCTGAACGGATGAGTCTTTTACAACCACCGTCTCCTGAGGACAAGGACCCTGGCTTTCTCCTCGTGGTGCAGACTTATGGCATAGTTCTCCAGGAGCATGAGGGCTTCGGTCTCAGACTGGTGCTGCACCCCAGTCCCTCTTGTTCAGGTCCACCTGAAGTGTCGGGTAATAAACTCCTCCTGGATGAGCAGCCAGTGGATCCTCTGGCCCTGTGGCTGCAGGCAGCCACTGTGGACCATTGCACCCCTGCCCATAGGCCTTCTTAACACATCCTCTTGCATAAATATATGTCTATATATACTTATATATAAGGTTTTCTAAAGAATCCTAATCAATACAATGTTCAAAGCTATCCTAATAAATTTTATACAAAAAAAAAAGGATTTCCATTATAGAAAAGTGAGATTTCCTGGTTCTTCATACCTTCAGCTATGCAGAAGAGAATATCTTTCTCTGTGCCAGGGATGTAGCTCAGTGGTACCAGTATCTGCCTAGCAAGCGCAAGACCCCAAGTTTGATCCCCAGTACCAAATATCACAATGCTGGGCATGGTGGCTCACACCTATAACCCCAGCACTCAGGAGGCAGAGGCAGGAGGATTGCTGAAAGTTCAAGGCTGGCCTGGGCTACATAGCGAGTTCAGGGCCAGCCTGAACTACAAAATAAGACCCTGTCTCAAAATAAAAATAAATTAAAAACAAATAAAAAAATAGTTTCAAGTGTGGTGGTGCACACCTGAAATCCCAGCACTTGGGAAGCTGAGGCAGGAGGATTACTGTGAGTCCAAGGCCAGCCTGGGCTCTCCAGTGAGTTCAAGGTCAGCCCTTACTACAACGCAGGATTCTGTCTCAAAAAGAAAAAGTTTCTGAAACTGTATACACAGTAGAGGATATATCTTCATTGAAAAAGAGAATATTCATCAATTAGTTTAAGCAGAAAAGAGATTCATTAAAGGATTAATTTCCCACAGTCATTTTGTAGACTAGAGAAAGGATCTCATGAAGCTTCTGCTCCATAAGACTAGTCAGTGTTTGCTCTGACCTCCCACTAAATGCCAGATAAAATTCTTGACTCAGATCTGCCAATAGCAGGTGGATGAAAGTAAAACCTGAAGTCAGTCCAACTGCATTTCTGCTCAGAGTGGTTCACTGGATCTTCACCTGGCCTGAGCAAGTCACACACATGGTCCACCTGAAGTGTGGGGTAATAAACTCCTCCTCCATGGAGGCACCACCCGGCAGACAGCCAGGGCTATGGAGCCCTCTATTAATCAGTTTTCCATTGCTATAACAAAATAATTGAGTTGGGTAATGTGTAAAGAGAAGGAATTTCTTTACATTACAGCTTTGGAGGCTGAAAGTCCAAGACAGGGTGGCCCCATCTGCTCAATCTCTTGTGAGGCGCCCTGGTGACAACACAATGCAGCACGTTCATCGTGGTGGGGGTACACATGAGAGGAAGCAATCACACAGTGGGACAGGAGGCCAGTGCAAGGGAAACATCAGTTTTACTCTTTTTACAACTAACTCTCAAAAAAACTAACTTGTTCCTTACACCAGCACTAATCCCTTCCCTGGGCAAAACTTTTAATAACCTAATTCCCTTCCACTTTTTGGATGGGGCAAGTGAGACAGTGCCTCACCATTTAGCTCAAGCTGGCCTTGAACTCACTATGTAGCCCAGGCTGGCCTAATACTCAAGGTGATCCTCCTGTCTCAGCCTCTTGATTGCTGGAATTACTAATGTGTGCCACCATGCCCAGTGGCCCTAACTCCTAATGGTTTCACTGCTTATCATGTTGACACCTTGAGGACAAAGCTTCAGCAGGTGAACCTTGGGCACACAGTCAAACTACCAGTATTTTCTTACAGAGTAGGCAGTATATATCAAAAGTAGCACCATCTACCCATCCTAGTCCACCAACTACCACTAACCAACTGCTAAGTGGACAGAATATTTAAACCATCTACTAACTGGAAAAAATATTTAAATTATCTCTTTCCTTGACTTCCACATTTTACTTAGGATTCTAAATAAATTTTATAGGTAAAAGTCAAATAGTTGGGTTGGGGAGTTAGCTCAGTGGTTCCAGCGCCTGTCTTGCAAGCGCAAGGACCCGCGTTCAATCCCCCGGTAACCACATACAATACTGGGCGTGGAGACTCAAACCTAGCAGCAATCAATACCACACACCACAGTGCCGGGCGTGGTGGCTCACGCCTGTAATCCCAGCACTCAGGAGGCAGAGGCAGGAGGATTGCTGTGATGTGAGTCTGAGGCTGAGCTCAGGGCCAGCCTGAACCACAATGCGAGACCCTGTCTCGAAAAACCTTTAAAAAAAAAAGAAAGTCAAATACTTTATTCACTAAAGTGAGTATTAATAGGAAGCATAAGGAAAGCTTTGTTTGAAGTAAAAAATACTTCAAATGCAAATACTCATTCCCTCAGATAACCATTTTGTAAATCTTATTTCTCAAATACCAGCTTCTCTTCAAGTGAACTCATTTAAATGTCTGTGCTTTTCCTGTAAAATACAGAAAATCTAAAATGTAAAGGTCAATATACTCTGGACCTTAGGAAAATATCAAATTTTTGTTTTAAAACAAATAAACTACAACACTTCCAATATTTTCTTTTTTCTGCAGTGTTTATCAAGTATATTAAAACTGAAAATTTACTCAGGAGCTTGAGTATTAAATAGGTAAACTTCTGAAAGAAAAATCTAACTTGATAAAAGAGTGAAGAGAGAAAATAAGTTGAAATTGGACAAATTAACAAAATAATAAAACAGTTCATCTTGGGATTAGAGAGTTAGCACTGAAGGGTTAATCTACTCTTTCATAACTGTAAAGTCCACATCATGTAGCAATAGAAAAATTTGCTAAGACATTAATTTTAAGAATCCTATTCCATTGTATGGCCTGCAGCATTCAAATTTCACTGCAGCTCTTTTGCCCTTGACTTTTGCTATAGATATATTCATTGTTATATGCACTTTGCTGCATTTAGCAAGGAACTAGATGCTGTAATGTTAATTAATAATAAATGATTCATGACAGTCCCTGGAAATTCTTTAAAAATCACAAAGTCGGGCTGGGAATGAAGCTTAGTACAGGTCGTGGGTGGAGTTGCAGAGAAAGTTATCCAAAGGAAACTCAAGTATTCTGACCCAGAAGAAAATCCAACGTGTGATAGGTAACAAAGCAATACCCACTGGCCACTGATACTCAAGGTAAAACTGAAAGCCCTGTGGCTTCACAACATGAGAGCTGGATCCTCAGCAAGTACAGCTGGAGTTTCAAACCCTCCCTGCTGGGAAGCAGGGAAGATGCCAGGGCCCTGGCAAAGGCGAGTGTTCTGGGAACTGTGGCAATGTGTGGGTGCCTCATGGCTCCTCCAGAAAAGCATCCGGAAGCTTCACTAGCAAATGTCATTTCTCTGTTGAGAGCTGTAATTACTACTGGGATCAAAAGCTGTGGTGAATGTTTCACTTTTTAAAGATTTATTACAGTTTGGGTCACGAATGTAGCTCGGCGGCACTGTGCCTGCCTGGCAGGCACAAGGTCCTGAGTTCAAACCCCAACACGAAAAAAAATGTTTTATTATACTTAAAGACATGTCACCATTAGCCCCCTTCAGACGGCTCCCCCTCATTCTGCCTTTTTGGGTTTTGGCTCATGGAAACAGTGTTCACCATACTTTTTATCACACTTCGTAGATACTCCAGAGTAAACGGACTTCCGGAAACGCTCCAGGAAGTGGCAAGGACCGCGGGATGAGTGTGTTCAAAGTGAGGGGAATATTTTGAGGGAGATTAATCGCAATGTGTCTTTTACTGAGATAAATACTTTTTACTGAAACATTCACTGTATATTTTGATCGGACCACACACTTGCCAGAGAAACCCTGTCATCCATTCAGTATTCTGTGCTTGAATTAGCAGCTTCCTTTTCCATTACTCTGACGTTTTGTGCATCCAATGAGTTTATCTTTGCATGACTAGCAAGACCCAAGAGTGTCTGTATTTACTGGATGCCCATTTTTGTGCTCTTAAACACATCTTGGAAGAGAAAGTAAAATAGATTTTAACCAAAATACTTCTTTTATACCTTTTGAATTCTTATACTAGGATTAGGTTATACAGAAGACTGTCATTGTGCATTCGACATCGCAGTCTCAACTAAGGAAACCAAACTAGGGTGTGACATTTTTCCCATCCCTATTGGAAATGGGTCAATAATATGAAAAGTGAATAGAACCACCCAGGCCAACCCCATGATTCACACAGCACCATTTTGCCACAGAATGATGGCGACATGGAGGGGGGCTAGGAAGTCAGACTCTGAGTTGAAACTCTAGTTCCACTCTGTGGCTTTAAGCAAGTTATTTAGTTTCTCTACTTCATTTTCCTCACCTGGACAGACAAGAGCAGCTCCTACCTCAAAGGACTCTGGCAGGATTAGGTGAGATAATATATATTGAGTATTTAAGTCAATAGCTGACTTGTGGCAAGTACTTAACAAACATTAATAGCTACTATAATACCTATATAGAGTATTTGGTTTGCATGTTTCTCTTCCCTGAGCTTTCTATTTGCACAATATAATTAATCTATAGTTCATCCAACCTAAGTATGTCAATCACTCACTATATGTAATTATACAACGGGGGACATGTGCTCCTGAGCTTAATTGTGTGTAGAAGCTGTAACTGAATATTTCACTACCAATGCTGATAATAATCCTGTGAGGTGATGTGGATGATTATGCTTCCTTTATAGATGAGGACACTGAAGCATAACGAACTTAGTAACCCTGCCTAAGGTTACAAAACCAGTAACAAAACCTTGCCTGTTTCCAGATTAAAGAATTTGGTGGGGATGTTGTTACTGTGTTTTGTTTGTTTGTTTGTTGCTGTTGCTATTCTATTGTTTTGTTTGAGATGTGTGTCATGCTATATTACCCAGGGTGGTCTCAAACACCTGGATCCAAGTGATCCTCCTGGCTCAGCCTCAGAGTAGCTGGGGATGAAGGTGTCTGCCACCACACTTGCTGCTCGTTGCTTTTTACCTACCATGTAGTTGCTGAGAAGGAAGGGTTGAAGCAGACATCAGCTTCTTTATTCAGTACCCACTGTGCTGCAGCATCAATACTACTTTAGTATTCATTAATATTTTTAATAACAATCATAAAAAAGATTTTTATAGAGCACTTAAATACTAGTGACTACTGTGTAACGCAGCCCTATGAATGGGCTTCTATTACTACTGTCAAGACTCAGTGACTTGCCCAAGGTCATGTGGGCAGGGAACAGTGAGGCTGGGCCTTGGCTCAGGCTCCGAGGCCCTAAACCTCTAGCTTTCCAGCATAGCCCTCACCTAGCCCCTGACCCTGTGGGGTGTGTACAGCGGGGTGTGTACAGCATCAACAACAAATCACACAAATACTTACGCAGGCTCCCTTGGAGGACACTGTCTCCTCTCACTCTGAAGGTGGGAAATAAAGCAACAGAGACTAAAGAGACACTAGAAAGCTTCAGTGCGGGGAGTTGTGGGGAGGACAGGGGAATGGGAAAAAATGAGAATCAAGGTGTGTCATGTACTGGTACAAACTCTCAATGTTGACTGTGATCATAATGTATATATAAAATGTACCAATAAAATCAATTAAGAAAATAAAATATAATTTACGTGTTAAAAATCCATGAAAGAAAGAAATTAAGAAAGATAAGAAAAAGAGAGAAAGGCAAGCAAGCTCTAGGGAACAGTCAGCTAGGTCACTGGAAAAGCTAACTGAGCAAATCTGGGGAGCCAGTGAGTGTTTCCTTTGGGATTTTCCGACTCTTTCAAATCTCTTTCATCCCAGTGACTTTGCACCCCTTTGGTGCTACCGGAAAATAATATATTCTCTCCCAGTTATTATGACTCAATTAAGAGCTCAAAGTGTACACAGAGACTTGTGTGAAGTTCTCACATTGTCATGCCGTCAGTAGTAAGCTCAAAAGCAAGTGTTTCCATGAAATAAGAATTTCTAGCACCAGGTGTGGTGGCACCTTCCCATAATCCCAATACTCAGGAGGCTGAGGCAGGAGGATCGACCACTATGAGTTTGATGCCAGCCTGAGATACACAGTGAGTTCAAGACCAGCATGAACTACATAGAGAGACCTTGTCTCAAAAAACAAAGAAAAGAAAAGAAAAAAGAATTCCTAACATTCTGACATGGACCCAAGGACAAGACTACCTTGCCACCTGGAACAGAACTGTGAAGAAACCAGAAACTTTGAGAGAATTTTTAGATTCAGAAATGAAGACATATAGTGGCTCATCGCAAGGTCCCCGACAGGCTAGAGCTTTTTGTTTTTGTTTCTTCAAAACTGTACTGTCCTTGTAAATTTTAGACAACTTTCAGGTTTGCACCAAAACCGAAAGAAAAATACAAAGCTCTCCCTCTGTCTCCTGCCCACACTTTCAGAGCCTGCTCATTACCACCGTCCTCCTAGAGCAGCTCGTTTGTCATGCGGGTGTCGCGTGGGTGACGTGCGCAGAGTGAGCGCTGTCTCCCAGAGGCCGTTTTCTTCCCTTCACTCTTAGTGCTGTGCACTCTGGGAGCGGGACAAACAGAATGACGCGTCTCTCCCTTGACAGTGTCACACAGAAAAGTTTCACGGCCCCGGAATTCCTCCACACGCCTCCCGTCACGGCGCCCTCCCCAAGCCTGGGCAGGCACTCATCTTCTTCCTGTCTCTGTGGTTTTGCCTTTTCCAGAATGAGCCGTAGTTAGAATAATACAGTCGGTAGTCTTTTTGCACTCAGCAGTATGCATTTGTGTTTCTTCCATGTCTTTTCACAGGCGGATAATTCAATTCTTTTTACTGCTGAATACTTCGTTTTCTGGATGTACCCATAGTTTATTCTCACATTTACCTATTGAAAGATACCTAGGTTATTTCAAAGTTTTGCGTTATATAAAAGTGATATCTTTGAAGTTCAGGGTTTCCTTCAAAATCACGCTAGAGCTGGAACCAATGTGGGGAACAAGATGGGCCATGAATTGGTTATAGCTGAAAACAAACAATGACTACACAGGTTCATTACATTGCTTTACCTACTTGTGTATTTGTTGCGAATTCTCTATAATAAAAACATTTTAAATTCTTTCCCCGCACCAAGTCCTTGTTTGTAACGTTCTCACAGCTTGTGACACGTCCCTTCTGAAAAGTGAAGCTCTGTGTTCCCTGCCCCTAGCTGCTCCAGCCTGGAGCAGACACTCTTCCTCCTGCAAAGTCACTGTTTTTTTTAAATGCACGTATTAGAAAAGAAGAAAAGTTAAAAATGAGTGCACTAAACCTCTATGTTACAAAGTGAGAGAAAACTCAGCAAGTTCAACCCAAATAGCCTAGAAAGATAATATAGCTGAAAACAATAAAATAGAAAGCCAACGTACTGTGGAGGCTATATAATCCTAAATTGTGATAATCAAAAACTGGTAACCTGAAATCCAGGTGTGAAGGAGCACACCTGAACCGAGGCATTCTAGGAGGCTGAGGCAAGAAGAGTGCTTTGAGTTTGAGGCCACTCTGGGCTAAATAGGTAGTTCAAGGCCAGCCTGAATCATACAGCAAGACCTTGTTTAAAAAAAAAAGAAAAGGGGGGGGGGCGGGGAGTTAGCTCAGTGGTTCCGGCGCCTGTCTTGCAAGCGCAAGGGCCCGGGTTCGATTCCCCGGTAACCACATAACAATACTAGGTGTGGAGACCCACACCCAGCAGCAACCAGTACCACATACCACAGTGCCGGGCGTGGTGGCTCACGCCTGTCATCCCAGCACTCGGGAGGCAGAGGCAGGAGGATTGTGATGTGAGTTTGAGGCTGAGCTCAGGGCCAGCCTGAACCACAAAAGCGAGACCCTGTCTCAAAAAACCTAAAAAAAAAAAAAGGTAAACTATGGCATATTAAGTCTGCATTAAATTGACACAAGTGTAAACAAAAATCTAGAGTTTTGTCTAGGGCAGCAAGTGGAATTTTGGAAAGTTAAAAATAATGATTTTTTAAATGACACTATTTGGAACACACAGCTGAACTGAATCAGTGTGGTCTGGAGATGGAAGACCCACGTGAGAATTGTTGCCAACCACACAAAAAGAGAATGGAGGGGAAGCTCCGTGGCTGTCCCAGGCGGTTCTGCTGATGCAAACTAGGTTGCTCTTTCATTGTAGGAGGGGCTTGGGTCTTCGCAGAGCCTGGCAATGGCTGCCGTTCTCATCAGGGGACCTCTGATCTGCGGTGAGCATCACTTCCTGGCTCCAGGGCAGACCCCTAGGCTGGTGGCACAAACCCTTCACCCCACCGGCACAGGTTTTCTAGCTTCCACCAATGGGCTTGGGCCTTCCTGGTGAAGATCTTCCATACGATCAAGCATGAGACATTGCATGGGCTCCGGGCCTCTGGCTGGACTTGTGCAGGACATGGCTGTGGGGTCCAGGCCCTGCGTGGGTTCCTTGGGTCTCCAGTGCACGGTTACATCTCTTGCACTCCTCTGCCTTTGACTTCTTAGATGACTACTGTAAAATAATCTTGTAAATTGTTCCTTGCGAACCCTGACTACACCAAACACTAAAACATACATTTTATTTTAGTAAAAGGCACAAAGTACTAAACATTTTAAAAGACGAAATAAGATCATGATAGAACTGAGAAGCATGTGGCACAAGACAAGCTGAGTCGTGTGGCAGTAACACCTGATGGGAGTGTGTAATTTAAAGCAAGGGCTCACCCCTAACCTGAGCTCTAGTCAGTCCTGGCGGGCAGAACAGAACCTCTTCTGCCAAACTCTCTGGGGTGAGAGCAAGAATTTTCATCATCAGAGAGTGCAGGTGCTTCATAAGGGTAGTTAACTCCCCGGACAGAGGTGATACTTCTCTTCTGCTCCTCACTCATTGTCCAGGGCAAGTCACATGGCCCTGCCCAATCCCAAAGGTGCCATAAAATATAACCCAGGCAAAGGCGGAGAAATTGGAAATGTTCAACTGTATCAGTGACTATTACTACACATCTAATTTCACTATGGGCAGTATACGTAAGGCAAAAGCATCAAACTTGGTGTTAGCATGTTGTATAACTTTGCTGTAAATCAAACTAATTTTATACATTTTCATCTTAGACCTCAAACCTGAAATTAATAATTTGCCTGTTTAGTTATGACCTAATTGTGATTCTTTCCTTAATAAAAGCTAATGGAAAAGGATCTTTATTAAGATGATGACTAGACTTACATTTAATTTCCATGTAGTGTATGCAGAAGTATACCGTATCATGGTATTAAAAGATATGTTATATTTTAGTGATAAATCTATCTTTTAGGAGGAATACACTTTAGAACATCATTTTGATGTGAATTATGCAAATGTTTATAATATGCTGTCCATTATGCACTTTGTGTTTCAAGAGATTCATTTAATTGCCTTTTGCCCATGTATATTCGGTAGTCTATTTGCAGTTGTTGTTTTTTAAAAGACATTGAAAGAATAGCTGATGTATAGAAACATTAGTGGATGTTAATTGTCTCCCCACCCATGTTTATGGGTGTTAGTTCAATTGCTTTGCCAGTTACAAAGCCATATTATCAGTCTAAAAGTGTATTTGTAAGCTAATGGAACTAAAATATAAGGGATGAAGCCATTTTCTTACACTAAAATAAATAAAATTACATGTAGCTTTTTGCAGATTAGTATAATGTGGAAAATATGAAGATCCCTGAAAATAACCCATACTGTACTTACAATTATCACCTTGCTAACCTCTACTACTTCAACAGTGCAAAACTGCTTTTATTTCCAGATAATGACACATCCTAAGGGTAAGACTGAGAATAGCTGAAAAGAATTGTTTAAGTACATGGAAAAAATTGAGGGTTGAATATCTTCTTCAGTACTGGCTTTGCCTTTCTCTTACCAGAGAATGAAAGAGATGTGATGATTAAAGGAAAATTACTATTACTCCCACCACTAACATCCACATAGTGTATCTCATTTCAGAAAATCACAACAAATACCTGGTTACCATTTATCTGGCAGCCACAGTTCACCTGCCCCTGGAATGTACGTAGGGCAGGAAGAGAGGCAAAGCTTCAGAAGGGTCTGGGGTGCCTTGGTGAATCATTAAAGGAAGCTTGGCACAGAACAGTGTGGAGTGTTCTTTTGTGTGCCATCCTAGAGGGTTTTACACCCTGGGAGAGAGATGTGCCTTTCTTTTGTAAAGAGAGAACTACTGAAAATTCAAGAGTTGAAAAGAGCTTGCATAATGCTAAATGCATATACGGAAATTGGGGAATCATTCTTGTTGCTTTGCTACTGTCTGTCTGCCATGAACAGTCATCCCTCTGCCATCCCGCTTTGGAGCCAATTGATTATACATTGACCCCCTCTACAAATTAAACCAAACAAACATTTCTTCCTTTTATTAAAAAAAAAAAAGAAAGAAAGAAAGAAAAGAAATGGGGTCAGGGATTTAGCTCAGTGGTTCTGACACCTGCCTTGCAAGCTCAAGGTCCCAGATCTGATCCCTGGTAACCATATACGACAATACCACATGTGGTAACTCACTCCCACCAGCAATCAGCACCACAGACCACAGTGCCAGGCATCGTGGCTCACACCAGTAATCCCAGCACTTGGGAGGCAGAGGCAGGAGGACTGCTAAATTCCAGGCTGAGTTCAGGACCAGCCTGAACTATAAAGCGAGACCTTGTCTCAAAAATAAATAAATAAAAATATAAATAAATAAATTTTTTAAAGAAATGGAGAAAATCTATAAATTATAATAGGTATCCACCTTGGATTATGCCACATAATAACACACAGAAAGAGGGAGAGAGAATTTGAAGTCTTGAAGTTCACATTGAGCTCTAACTCTTGCTCTGCTTAATAGCAGAGAACCCTTGCCATGAAGTTACTTATAGTAAAAGCTTTCCATTTTACCGCAACCTAGAGAAAGAGTATTTTATTTTGTGATCCAGTGCACACAGGTGTATTATTTCATGAAATAATTACTCCCACTGCCTGTGATGCACTGTGATGATCCCTATTCTCACATCCTTTAATATTGGCTTTGTTGATGTCATAACCAACTGTGTTAGTCCACTTTCCATTACTATAACACATACCTGAGATAAAGCAACTTACAAAGAAGAAAGATTTATTTTGGCTCATGGTTTTGAAGGGGTTAGTTATTGCTTTGAGCCTATGGCAAGGCAACACATCACGGTACAGAACATGTGGCCAAACAGTCAGTGAACCTCATGACCAGGATGTAGAAAAGGAGAGAGGAGTTTGAGGACATTTTTGTTTTGTTTTGTTTTGTTTTGTTTTGTTTTG
>PVIR01003457.1:63799-88623 GCA_004026965.1 Petromus typicus
GTTTTTGGAGACAGGGTCTCGCTTTGTGGTTCAGGCTGGCCCTGAGCTCAGCCTCAAACTCACATCACAATCCTCCTGCCTCTGCCTCCCGAGTGCTGGGATCACAGGCGTGAGCCACCACGCCCGGCACTGTGGTATGTGGTACTGGTTGCTGCTGGGTGTGGGTCTCCACACCCAGTATTGTTATGTGGTTACCGGGAATCGAACCCGGGTCCTTGCGCTTGCGAGACAGGCACCGGAACCACTGAGCTAGCTCCCCGGCCCTTGAGGACATTTTATCCCCTTCAAGTACACCCCCTTCTGATGACTCCATCCGACTAGACCCCCACCTCTTAAAGACCCATCACCTCCCAACAGCACCAACCTAGAGACTAAACCTTTACCGCTAGGGCCTTGGATACATTCAAGATCCAAACTTCAGGGCTAACCATCCTTCCCAGCCTACAGTGGAAAAACGGACCAAGGAACATAGAAGTGAATAGAAAGCATCGCATCTGACTATAAAGCAATCTCTGATTATAAGAAGTGTTCTTTAAGAAGCATTGGCCTGGAGGTACAAATGGTTGAGCTGAGGCCTGGCAATGTCAATGTCCACAGAAGTTTAAACTGTACTTCATTACATCAATTTTTCCACCCTTAATGTTCTAACTTTCTTATTGGTCAGTAACAGTCTCTGATTGGTCAACTCCATAGGTTTGTTCCAAATCTGTTGCTGGCTAAAACAGTTTTCTCCAAAATACCGGATTCTAATCCCTGGATTTTTCAAATATTATCCTGTATTGGAAAAAGGCTTTGAATATGTGATTAAATTAAATGTCCTGGCGGGGCATGGTGGTGCATCCCTGTGATCCTAGCATTCAGGAAGCTGAGCCTGGAAGATTACAGGGAGTGCAAGGAAGGCCTCAATGGTGAATACTGGTGGATTTACAGCTAATCAGAATGATAGCAGATGACATATACACACACACACATGCTTTCTGTCTCTTGCCATGTGATGTGCTGCACCATCTTGAAACTGCCAGCACCAGATGTGTACCTCACCTTTCAAACAGCGCTGTGAGCCAAAGCAAATGTCTTTCTTCCTAAGTTATCAAATCTGTGGTACTGGTTATTTTAAAAAATTGATGAACACATTTTTATATTTTAAGAAAGACTGATAGCAGTTTATGGAGATTCACAAAGCATATCATTAACACAAACAAGAGACAAAATGGAAAAAACAATGACAGATCACAAATAGAGCAAATAAGTTTATGCAAATACAGCTTGCTTCCATCTCCATGGCCTCTGTGAATTCAACCAATCATAGATGGAAAATATTGGGGGGAAAGTAATCTGTTGTGCATATAGACAGACTCTTTTTTCTGGTCACTATTCCCTTAACATACTTTATAACAAACTATAGCTTTTACATTATCCTTAGTGATACAAATAATCAAGTGATGGTTTAAGGTGCATAGGAAGCTATTCAAAAGTTATATGCAAATACTATATTTTTTATGAAAGAGTGAGCTTCTGTTGTCTGATATCAGTAAGGGTCCTGGACCAATAACGTCCATATAACAAGAGATAACTGAAATGTAGTACAATAATTCTTGGCACGGTCAACTATAAATTTGGCTTTAAACCTTCTAACAGTCAACGTAGTCTTCTTGTTTAAGTGATAAAGGGGGTATTAGATAAAAATGTCAACTCCACATAAAACACTTTGGTAATGTAAGTATGCATGATTCCCATAACCCCTAGTGTAAACTTAACTGTAGACATTACGCTCAAGTAGGATGCTTGCTGTATCATGGGTTGACACTAGGTCAAAATTTACTGTATTTGCCAAGTTTACTAGGTGCTGGTTCACTTAAGAGGGAGAAATACTTAAGTTTCTACTATTTGGGGGCGGGAGGGGGGGACAGAGAGAGGCAGACGCAGGGCTCAGAGCCCCTAACCCAGATCCAAAAGCGAGCAGGAAGGCCTCTTGCAGGTGATCCTGACTACTAGAGTATAAGCAGGGAAGAGGAACAGAAGGGAAACGGAACTCCTTGTAAGTTAGTAAGACAATCCCCTAGCGTCAATGCTCGTGGTACACAGAAGGTCCTCGCTGGGTGGGAAAAAAAAAAAGAGAGGAAGAAACTGCATTTCATTCCTTCTACTACACAGAGCATGAATCGCCACTGCTTCAGCTTTGTAGCTATTCCCAACAAAATTACGCCGACCTTCCCAAAGGACTAACCTTCCTAGAAACTCTCCATCCCTCGGCCCCGCCTAGTAACCGCAAAAGCGGAAGCGCCTGCCTCACTGAGTAGGTGTTATGACCTCCAAGGCCCCACCCCAAGAGAGGAAGCTAGTCATTCCGGGTCGTTCCCAGAGCTCCGCTCTAGCCGCCCAGCTTCCGATTCTCTACTGTCCTCTGCTGCTGCCGGTAGGAGTTGAAAGCCGGGTAGGGGGCGGGCCTTCCGGGTCAGGGCGCGTGGGTGAGGTAAGGGTGTCTGCAGGTGTCCGGGCCTGATCCCCGAGGTCAGCGCGCTCTAGAGGTCCGGCGGGGACTCCACGATTGTACCGTGGTCCGGAACAGGACGAGTCCATTTGCTTAGTGATCAGTTCGGAGGTTTCACGTGCATTTCTCAGACATTTCGGCCATTTCCTGCGTGAGTTGGGGGAATTTACCAAACTAGGGACGCCGGCGTCTCTGCTACTGTAATTTCTTCTCCCGCGCAGTTTTTCTTCTTTCTCAGATTACTGCAGTATCGGCTCAGTTTCTCTGCTCACCAGATGGCCTTCTGCTCGGTAGCTTTGTGTGGCGCAGCAGGTTCATTTTGTTACTAATTGAAGAAAAATATTTTTGCAATCCCCTAAAGGTTCCATCACAGAGGGCAAGCAGTAGGGTCAGACAGGATAAGGGTGGTTCTTCCTAAACGGAATAAAGTTAGCATATATTCAGTGCCGTTCGTGCCCTTCTAACGCAATAAAATAATTGGGAGCGGGCTTTAAACCAGAATACAGTCTGATTAGGTTGTTTTTCTGTGACAAGAGGTGCCATGTGTGGGTTACCTGGGGGCTTCATGATCGGGGTAAGACACTGGCCACGAGCTTTTTCGTATCAGCCTCACAATCTAGCAAGTGGTTTTTACTGTCCTTACTTAGTAGATGAGAGATTCGAGACATAGAGTAAAAAAACGATACGACTAAAAAAACGATACGACCGTTAAAATGCAGAAGTTAACCAGCTTATCTATCTCCAGGCTGATGCTATCTCCTAACCACTACTTTTTGACAGTTCCTTCCCAGCAAAATTACACAGCTGTAAGCATATTTAAGCATATGGCACTAAAAGTGCAAAACACAGAAGCATCTCTAGGTTAAGAATTTCCACGCTTCATCCTCACCTTTCAAAGAGAAAAGACAAACCTAACTCAAAGTCAATTATTGAAATAAAATGACCTGGTAAATGCCTAAGAATGTACTTAATGCATTGAATGTATCCGAAAGATGCAAGAAACCCTTGTACCGAAGGGGGGAAATGGGAAGATTTTGTGTGGGCTTGTTTGGCTTGGCATATGTGAGTACTATAATTTGTTTTGCTTAGCATGGTCAACTGGAGTTTTCTCCACAAAACTGTAATTTAGTTTCATAATGACATTTGAAAGCAACTATTTTGACCCCTTAAAATGGTTTATGTGAATCAAAATCGAATTGACCTGTAAATTTTTTGCCTTTTACTTTCATGTCCTAAACATGATCATCATGTTCTTTTTCTTTCTTTATTCACTTGAAAGATTCTGTAAGGAAATTTTCCCAGAGTCTCAAAAAGATCTAAGGAAGGCCGTTTGATTTTTTTATTTAAAACTAGTAAAATACGATAATTTGTCAGTCTTGAGAACAAACTTAAAAACACCAAAACCTTTAGCCTATGTTTTAAAAAAATAGAATACCAAGTTCCTCTCATTCATCAGTGACAACTGTCTCTGTTCTATGGAGAAAAAAGGAGTAGTGTTGCTGACTATGTAAGCATTTTCAGTTTCCCCTTGTTTAGCAAGTGGTTCTTTGCTTCTAAGAAATGACTCAGGTGGGAAGTGGCTCATTCCTTTGTCATAAAATGTTGAGAATGTGGGTTGGTTCCAGTGGATTCTAATGTGACCCTGCTATTTATAAGTGATGTAGCTCCATCATCTGCCTTATTGAAGAATGATGATGGAGGTAACTGAGCATCCTGAGGCAGCCTCAGTGACCACTGTCCTCTTTGCTGCCTGCCACATCACCAAAGTGCTAAACCTCCCTACTGTGCTTCTCTAGCTGTCAGGCTTCGTATGTGAAGATGTTATCTCAAGGAGGTATTATACAGGTGTAACTATGGAACATAGGTTTTTTGTTTTTTTTTTTAATGACTAACTAAAGACAGATAATCAGATGTATCTGTGTGGAACATATGAACATCAATTTTGCAAAGAGATTTAGAGTATTTTTTAAGTTACTATTCTCTCAGTGGGACTTAATGATTCCCCAGTCCTGCAAGTGGAGAACTCTTCAGATCCAAGATCCCTCCAACCCCAAGCTACAAGCACTGTTTTCAGAAAAAGGAAACAGATTCAGAGACAATAAGTAACTTAAGTATAACACAGATAATAAATAAAAGAGACAGTCCTTAGGACTCCATGCTGCCTCTGTTTTATTAAAAAAGTGGTTCGGAATTAAGAACAAGTTTTTCGGAAAACACTGCGGTGCAGAGCAATTCCCAGACTAGCTTACAAGTATCTGTGGCAAAACTCTGCAATTCCAGGAGAAATTTATTCTGATGCCATAACCATAAGTTAGACAAGGCAATGAAATGGTTTGTTAAAATGGTGTTTGAAAGGCACTGTTTAAACAGTGGAAGGAAGAGAAAGGATAAAGCACGCAAAGAAGTTTTGCAGCTTCCGAAGAGATTTCTGGACATTTGCAAGGTTCTTTAGAAATATATGGCACTAATTTATTACCAATTTCTTTGTAGACATTAAACTATTAATAACCCCTCCTCATTGTTAAAAATATAACCCCAGTGCTAATAAGACCAACCCAGTTCCATCTGCATCCATGCAATGGAGCAAAATTTGGGAGAAAAGCAGATGAAAGGGGAAAAGAAGGAGAAAAGCTTGAGGGCGATCCTGGCTCCAAGCAGGGAACCTGGAGCTGATCGTTCTTCCCTTGCTGGCCTTCAGGTGGCACTGTTGGCCCAAGATTGCATGGTTAGTGTTCAGAATGGGAAATGGTTTGAGCTCGACTTTCAGCTTTTGCTGTCTTAATGGATCTTAAATTCTTAGCTTATACACTGAATGTATTTGTTTCCTTGCAAATACTGTTGAAATTTTACCAGGCGAACAGCGACCCTGCCCCGTGCCCAATCCTCCTCTTAGCAAGTATGTGTACCCTGCTTTCACTGTTGGGCAGATCTGTTGGTATTCTTATCACCTCCCCTCTCAGCGTTTTTTGTTTTCATTTTTGAGGGGCATTGTGTTTTAGTTCTGGCTGATTCTGAACTCACTACATAGCCAAGGCTGGCCTCAAACTTGTGGCTTTCCTCCTGCCTCCGCCTCATAAGTGCTGGGATTACAGGCATGCAGCATGCCTCGCTACTGGCATATTTAATGTGTACATTTGTATATATTTGTTTGATTAAAATAAGCTGTGGTTCACTTATAAAAATAATGAGTAAAAGTTTGTGGAACTACTTGGCACCATATCTGTGAAGGGGTTTTTGTTATAGTTCACCCCCATTGGTTTTTTCAAGTTAGCTTGATGCCTTTTTTTTTTGTTTGGAAATCAGCTCCTTTTCATCCCAACTAAACTGTGCTCCAAACAGTCTTTTAGTCTCACAGTTTAAATTTCACACAAATTCAGTCAGCCAACAGTAACTATCCATCTAATCTAAAAGGGAATAAAACAGTGTAGTTATTCCTCTAGCCACAGTCTGGATTTATGTGTCCCCTCTACACTTTCTGATATGTTAGTTGTAATTTTTGCAGATCATGGCTGTCATTCTTTTTTATTGCCTATTTAAACATTTGGTGTCTCTAAAACAGTTGCTGTTGTTAATAAGAACTTAGCTTGTTTGTATTAAGGCTATGTCTGGTAACATCACAATTCAAGGTGACTTTTGTTTAGGAATAAAATGAATCTTTTGAGCTGTTGACTCTTATTTCGAGCTGTTGAGTTTTTATTTCCATAAGGCTACTATGTGTTTTTCCCAAGTGGCTGTCAGTCTCCAGGCAGAACTCAATCCAGTAACCTAGAGGCCAAATGACCTCATAACTCATTAGCAGCGCTCAGAGCCACCTGGTGCCCTTGAAGAGAACAGTGTTCAAAGGCCTGGTGATAAAGACAACAGTGTAATTATTTCTCCACCATGATTACACCTTTAGATGGCAAGCAGTCAGCATATTTATTTGTAGATTGCTTAGGTGGTTGTTTTCTAAAGGCATAATAACAATGCTGTAAGTGGAATAACTTGTTCCCCTGTCCTCTCCATCCAGCCTGCAAATAGGCAAATGGACTACCAGTAAATAACCTGCTGGATCGCAAAACAGGGTATGTAAAAGGGGAACATAGCAAGGAAATAGTAGGATATGATCACAGACTATCACAGATGGGACAGAGGCAAGGGACGTAGCCATTTGAACTGGCTAAAATCTCAACTGCAAGGAGTGTCCTGCCGATAGTGTTTCTGTGTAGCTTATCACATTTCCATTCTCTAATGTGGTTTTAGATAATCTGAGAATGTCTCACACTAACCTGTTTCTCTTTCATCTCATTTTCTGTAGAGAGTCTTGCTCTTTGCTACTCGGGAAATGTCTTCACTTTCAGAATACGCCTTGCGCATGAGCCGTCTGAGTGCCCGGATATTTGGTGAGGTTGCCAGGCCGACTGACTCCAAATCCATGAAAGTGGTGAAGCTCTTCAGTGAGCAACCCATGGCTAAGAGGAAGGAGACCCACGACTGGTATCCAGACCACAACACATACTTCGCACTCATGGGCACACTCCGTTTTCTTGGCCTGTACAGGTAAAAAAGAATAAAAAACACAAGCAGACACCCATGAGACATGTTTTCAGTAATGCAGAGGAAGAAAAAACCAGCCTTTCTGTCCTTATAGTTTTATGATTCTTATGAGAGAGCCTAGCTAGTTTAGAAATTAGAGTTTTTGACTTCTTTGAAAATACCCATAATAAGCAGACCCCCCCAAAAGACATGTTTTTTTTTGTTTTTGTTTTTGTTTTTGAGACAGGGTCTGGCTTTGTGGTTCAGGCTGGCCCTGAGCTCAGCCTCCAACTCACATCACAGCAATCCTCCTGCCTCTGCCTCCCAAGTGCTGGGATTACAGGCGTGAGCCACCACGCCCGGCACTGTGGTGTGTGGTACTGGTTGCTGTGGGGCGTGAGTCTCCACGCCCAGTATGGTATGTGGTTACCGGGGATCGAACCCGGGTCCTTGCGCTTGCAAGACAGGCGCCGGAACCACTGAGCTAACTCCCCGGCCCCAAAAGACATGTTTTAATTATGTCTAAAACATGACTAATGTTGAATTGACACCAAGCTATAAAGAGATGTTCTAATTATTCATTCTCTGAGAGCACTTTAAAAACTGATCCGGAGGAAAGGGAGGAAAGCCCAAGAGCAGCAAGTCTGCCTGGGAAGCTGGTTCCTGGTACCAGGTGAAGAGTCTCTGCCCTGCACCCAGTATGCCTCTTGGTAGCTGTGTGGGCGCCTCCTTTCTCTCCTGGCAGCAGTGTTAGCATTCTTAGTCCTCCCACGGGATTCTGACATTTTTATTTTGTACCTTTTTGATACATTGATTTGATCTAAATAAGCCATTGACCATTAAGTGTTCCATATAAATCGCTCACCTACAGCACTACCCACTAGTATGTTTATTTGAGCCAGGAAGCAGGCACTTAGAGCTGTACACCTCTCTAGGAAGAAAACAGATCCAACATCTTTGATCATTTTAAACAATTTTTGTTTGTTTCTAGACTAATACATGCTCATTATAAAGAATTCAAACAGTACATAATTATATAACATTAAAGTACATACCACCCTTTAAAACATTTAACATGTTTTAATTGAACTTGTCTTTGGGCAAAAAGACAAACATTAATTTGAGATCCTTCGTCCTAATGTGTTAAAATTAATGGTGCAGCATGATACTTAATTGCAGAGAACTAAAAGTTGGTACGTTTATTTATGCAGCATATGTGTCTTATGTATCTCCTATATGCCAGAGCACAGGGCAACAACTAGGAACAGAGTAGAAGACACCAGGCAAGGGATGTAGCTCAGTGGCACTGCGCCTGCCTGGCAAACACCAAGTCCCGAGTTCAATCCTCAGTACCAACAGAAAGAAAAGAGAGATTTTCTTGTTAAATGTATTATTAGAGATTTAATCTGTGACCTAGTTTGAATGTCTAAAATTGCTTTGGATTGTGCACCTTGCCATCAGTTGGGCTCAGAAAATATAAACTAATTGTTATGACCCAAAATAAAGTATTGGAAGCCAGATCCTCTGAATGGATTATACGCTATTGGTTGCTGTGCTCCACTTGTTTAAGGAACAAAACTTGGCTCACTCTGGAGATAGGGAAAAAAGATTTAGCACTTAATTATCCATGGAAAAGCATTATTTTCATATCTTTAGTCACTAGTTATGCAAATGGCTCATCTAATGCCAGGCCTCCTGCAGCAGCAAGCTAGACAACCTTCAGTAAAGAGAGTCGGATTCGAACATCTGCAGAAGAAGGAGGCACAAGTTCTCACAGTCAGTCCACCAGGTCCTTGGATCTAGCGCCAGCAGAGACAAAGCCCTGCCTCATGAAGAAGCTGTGTTTCTGGCCAAGAGCTGATAAGGAACACCCGAGGGAAGGAGGAAGGGGGTGGGGATTGGTGAATGATGGGACATGTCACGAAGCTGAACATGCTGTAGGAAAAGGCTAAGCTGGCTGAGCAGGATCCAGAGTGCTGACCAGGCCGCGGTAAGCAGAGAGGCCTTGTGGCAGTATCAAACAGGAGGTAGCGCTTAGGCAGAGGCCGAAAGGTGGTGAGTGAGCCTGCGACCTAGGAGAAACGAAGCAAAGGCCCTGGGGCAGAAGCAGGCCAAGGACAGAGGGTAGAGGTCAGTGAGCACCATGGTGAAGGACCAGGGCTTTGGCTCTGGGTAAACGGCGGCCATCTGCAGGCCTGTGAACAGAGGGAGGGCCCCAGCTGACATGTATTTTAGAATGGCTGAAACTGCTGTGTTGAGGATTACTTGACAATGATAGCTAAACCCAGAGAGTTTTATTAAATATCAGCCATCATGATGATGGAATGAAACATGTAATTCTATAAACAAGACCTGTTTGATCAAGATATATCATGTACAGGTACAAATTCTCATGTTGAATGTGACCATTAATATTACATTAATATAACTAAAATGCACTAATAAAATTTATCTTCTAAAAAAATAAAAATAAAATAGCCTGAAGAGTTAAAAAATTGGGCCCAGCAAACCGTCTTTTACCTTTAATTGAAACATATTATTCATGCTTTACAGGTGAGGAAACTAAAGTGCAGAAAGGTAAGGTCACTGATCCAAAATTGCAGAACTGTCCTTTGAACCCAGAATGAAATAGATCCTGTAGCTTACAACAGCACTATACTATTCTTATTTAGTCTTAAGATGCATATATTTCAACACAGTATATAGGTAATCTTCAACTTATACACCACCCCCTACATACATGGTCTGCTCTTGATCTGGCTTCTTCCTGCATGAATGTTTCTCATCAGCCTTCCTGTGTGAGGTGTCTACTGCTATGAAAGCAGCTCCCTCCAGACCTCTGCCCATCAGGAGGTACTCACGTTTCCTGCAGCAGTCATGTTACCTGTATAGCTGCCAAAGATTACACTCACATTCGGCCCTTTGCAGTGTTCAGTCTTAATGCAAGGGAAGCAGGGTAGTGGCACCTGTGTCTTAGTCACATAGGTTTCCCTGGGCAGGTCTGAGAGGTTAGCTGCAGTTGTGGCATTGTTTCTCTGAGGGAAAGCTGATTTACAAATGAACTTTTGGATGCCAACCCAATGCCCCATGTTTTCTGTTCACCAAAATCCAGAAGTATCAGGAAGAGTCAAGGATCAAAAACAAGCCTACTCTGTGGTGGTATGTGCCTGTAATCCCTGCACTCAAGAGTCTGAGGCTGAAGGACCGCCCAGAGTCCAAGGCTCTGTCCACCTTGGGGTGACACATTGGGAGACCCTGTCTCCACAACAAAACAGAACAACCTAAGAGAATGTGTTAGTGTACTTTTCCAAACTGATAAAAATAACCAGTTGATCATTTTTCCTTTCTTCATTCAGAGATGAGCATCAAGATTTTAAGGATGAACAAAGGCGTCTGAAGAAACTTCGAGGAAAGGGGAAACCAAGGAAAGGAGAAGGAAAAAGAGCATCGAAAAAGAAATAGTGTTAGCAGCGCAGTAGAAAATTTCTTCCTTGGTGACTAAGAAGCAGCTTCATCTACAGTCTTTCCACATGGGAGAGGAAAGTGACCTTCCTCCGTGAGGCTCACATGGAACCCAGTCATCCATATAGGAATCTAATCCACTTGAATTGTGGCTACTTTCCTTGAACATATTCTAATTCTGCAGAATTATTTCAGCCTTGGTTTTGTAATCGGAGGTTTACCTAATTCTCTAATGGGATGAATACATAATTTATTGTTTAATGAGGTGTTTAGGGTGGGTATGGGATGTTGGAGGAGTGGAGAAGCAACCTCATTAAATGAATGCTGTGCAGTTTTCCTCGTTCCTCCTTCTCTTCCTCACTTATTACTCACCCCTAAACCTCTTTCATCTCGTTGGTCATTCAGCCACTGTCTCCACTGCCACGCTCACAAACTTTATATGCATCTCCACCTACTCCTGTAAGCATATCTAAGTGGGATGAAAGGCTGTCTGGGAAAGGGACTATTGAACACTCACTGCCTACAAGGTACTGCCATGCTGGTAATAGAAGGTTATTTCAATCTTGTGGGAGACACAAATATGATCATATACAATTGTATTAAATGCTAAAAGGAAAAAGACAGGGTCTGTGAGAGTGTACATGGACAGAGGGATGGATGGATCAGAACATCACCAAAGGCCCAAACCTCATTTGGGAGCCCTTCCTTAAAGAAATTATGTTTAAGCTAAGCCAAGGATAAATGAGATTAGAAGAAAAATGGTGAAAAAAGTGCTTGAGACAAATACTGACTAGTTCATGATTGGTCATAAGGAAAAGGCAGTCCAAACCATGAACGGCTTTGCAAGCTCCATGAGGAAACTTGGATGTAGTCAACTGGAAGCCAGAAAGTAAGACAGTTCTTTGTTTTTGTGGTACTGGGGAGTAAACTTGGGCCCTTGTGCTTACAAGGTAGGTACGGTGCCACTAAGCTAAATCCGCAGCTCTCAGACATTTCTATTGATAACGACTTGTATATATTTGGGTAGCTGCTGATTTCATTGCCTTCTAGTGCTGAGTTTCCAAAGAGATTGTATAAGGACCTCTGATTTTTAAATTTTCTGTCTCCCCCACCCCCCAGGTTTCGTGGTATAGTTCAGGCAGCTCTTGAGTTCACCATGAAGCTCTGGCTGACCACGAACTCATAGTGATCCTCTTGCCTCAGCCTCCTGAGTGTTGGAATTATGGGCATATGTCACCACACCCAGCTGGTTTTGTTTTTCCTCAACAGTTTGAATCTTTAGCATTCTGCAGTAAACATTTTAAAGTACTTTTTAAAAGTTGTGGTAAAAACATGCAACAAAATATTAGCATCTTAACCATCAATAAGTGAGCAATGCAGTAGTGTTAACTGTATGTGTATTGTGCTAAACTGCTTTTTAACTCCACCTTTCTCAGACAAAGAAAGCAGAATGCACAGGCAACAGTATATACGGCAGCTACGACAGCTATACTAGTCTTCCCTGAAATCCTGAATGACTTCTGGAAGAGTAAGAATTCCAGTACATATGTTTAGACAAATGTTATGTTATTTTTAAAGGTGCATAATCCAGATGGCATGGCTAAGGCTTATAGCCTGTTTCTTTTTCTTTTTTTTTTTTAATCTAAAATTGGTTGATTTGTGTCCAATAAAAGTGAAGGCTGAGAATCCATTCATTTAAAGCTTTTTACTGAGTATCTGCCATATGCCTGACATGTAGTAAGAGGAAACAGAAGTGAATAGATGTGGTTCCTAAGTTGGGGGCAGGAAGGGTAAAATACTGGCACAATCCCAGAAGTCTGCTTAGGAAGCTGCAGATGCCTGATTATTCTTGGCCAATGCAGCTGAGCTAGGTATGGGCAGATGTTGGGCTGAGAAACAAGATCTCACCTGAAAGCTAAGTGATTGTTCTGAATTATGTGATCTCCAATTTTTGAAGAAGGGTTGGCTGCAGCAGAGGATTAGAATCAGCATTGGAGAATAGCTGCATTAGATACCAGCAGCAAACTTGTGTCACTGGTTATCTAATGGAAGAACTCAACAGAACTCTCAGACCTTGCAGCCTCGAGGCTGCAAGGCGCCTTAGCTATGGTTGATGAAGCTTGTAGATAACCCAGCGGTAGATCAGTGCTCAAAATCAGACTGAGGCTGAAATGTATGTGCATGTGAGCTGTACCCTCAAATCAACTGTCCGAGTAAATGCTGCAGGACTCAAGTCTACAGTGAACTTCACTGGACCTGCTGGGAGAAAGAAGGAAGAGTTGACTCTGGAAGGCGACATATTTCAGGACACCCAGTGACTTAAGTGTTCAGACTACAACAAGCACCATCAGGAAAAAATAAAACCCTAACTCCACGTTTAGGTTGGCCAAATTGTTCAAGTGGATTTCTGGTCAAAACTTAAACTACTGGGCCAGGGATATGGGTCAATGGCTCTGCGCCTGCCTGCCTGCCAAGCACAAGGTCATGAGTTTGATCCCTAGAACCACCAAAAGAAAAGGCATGTCCAAGGCAGAAACCACTGCCTGTGTGATCCTGCAATGCCATCTCTAAAGCTTTTTCATTCTAAAATCATGCTTCACTGGACTAACAAAATACAGGGCATTTGGAGAAGGACTGCATAAACTGCACAAGGTTTTTCAACATTTTTAACACAGGCTGCTTTGTATAACGAGTAAGAATTGCTGTGTCTTCAACTAGGTTTTTCCAAGACACTGTTCACAGATATCTGCAAAAATACATAGTTCTCAGGGCTGGCTCAGCAAGGAAGCACTTGCTAGGTATGTGCAAGGCCCTGGATTCAATCCCCAGCACTTCAGAGAAATAAATGAATACAAAAAAAACTTCTTCACATTGACATGCACCATGATAGGGTAGAGAAGAAGACATAGGTGGGAGGTACTTTCTATGTAATTATGGACTACAGAATCTTATTTTTTTTCTATACCAGGGATTGAATTCAGGACTTTGCACTTGTGAGGTAGGCATGGAACCACTGAGTTAGATCCCTGGCCCAGAAACTCATTTTTTAATAACATCCAGACAGGTATGTGTGTATAAGGACAGTAGTTTTATTTACAATGCATCTTCTAAGGAAGAATAAATCAAAATTTAAAATTCTGCTTTCTTCAGTCCATACCTTTCCTCACACATTTCCATCAGAGCTCCTAAATGCTTAATGTTAAGATTTAGAACTGGAAACAAACTTGAAGCACAGTACATAAATAAAATATTTTTTAACCTGCTAACCCTGCCTTAAAACTCCTTAAGGGGCCGGGGATTTAGCTCAATGGTTCCGGCGCTTGTCTTGCAAGCTCAAGGACCCCGGTAACCATATACCTATACTGGGTGTGGAGACTCACCACCCAGCAGCAGCCAATACCACATACCACAGTGCCGGGCGTGGTGGCTCACACCTGTAATCCCAGTACTCGGGAGGCAGAGGCAGGAGGATTACTGTGATGTGAGTTTGAGGCTGAGCTCAGGGCCAGCCTGAACCACAAAAGCGAGACCCTGTCTCAAAAAAAAAAAAACTCCTTAAGTACTCAACACAAGTTCTAAAGGATTTTTTTTTAAAGGACAGCAAAACAAAGTGAAACATTCAAGAAGGCTTAGATAAAACAAAAACAATAAAAGCCTAGATATGGAGATAATTAGAAAAACACAAACTTCAAACAATGAAATACTTTTTAAATGACATACAGGCAGCAAAATGGAACAAGAGGTGATTCCATTTGTGTAAGGACCAGCTAAAAGTCCTCGGACGCAGTTTTCTTGAAGATCTGGCAGTATTATAGGGTTCATCCTAAAGCAGAAGCTAGAGCTAAACTCCTGTAGATTCAAAAAAAACCTTTTTATCCTTGTGAAATGTGTTTTCTGGGAAGGAGTAGAGTCATCATCTATGTCAGAGGATTCTGTGTCCCAGATGCCGAATACGTGGGCTGCTCCTAAGACCGTTTCAACAGGACAGACTGAGTTGGTGCTCAGCACACAATCATCTTCCCCCCAAACCACAAAACTGTTGATTGGTCCTTTGAGTTTAGAATAAAAACAGTGTTCTCAACAGATACTGGAAGTCTTAGGAGGTTTATCTAAACAGAAGCCCAGTTTGAGAATATCCATGAGAACTGACCAGAGCAGTAAGCACCAAACTAATAACAAGTAATAGAAATGTTTAAGAAGAGGCTTGGAGATAGAAATGTGGTTCAGAGCATCAGTCATGACTTCAGAAGCCACAAATGCAAGTACGTCAACATTTGTTGGGCATTTATCACATGTGGGCTCCTGTGCTCTGCAGGCTGTATCTTATCCACCCCCAACCTTGGTAAATGTACCTGTTTCACAAATAAGTCTGAGACTTCATCTTGTGCCCCAAAGCACTAGCTAGCTATAAGAGTCTATATGGAGGTTGTACACGAAAGCAGCTGACTCCAAAGTCTATATTTTTGATCACCACACATGTAGCATTTCTCCCAAGCACAGGAAGAATTAGAGCAAACAGCACTGCAGAGACCTCAGCACCCATAATGCCTCAGGTTGGTGGGAGCTGTAACGGCCTGGCAAGCTCAGAACCACACTCTAAATCAGTCTCTGCTGAGCCCTCAAGTCTCCAGTGTCCTTTCATGGCATGATGAGGGAGCGCTGATCTCTAAGTCTGAGGATTACTGTAACAATAACTATCACTTGTCAAGTGCTTTACCTTTTGGTAAGCACTTTACTTACCTCTTAATCCCTGAGATTAAGTATTATTTTCCTCCCTTGTGTACATGAATTTACGTTTGCAGCTGTGAGTAACAACTCAGACTGCATTAGAACTACATGGACGAGGGTGAAAGACTGCTGTCCCAGTCCCTTTGCACACCCATCAGAGTTTGTGCAGGGTGGGAAAAATAGCACCAGCCCTGGTATTTTATAAAAGCTTAGGTAGTTCTACTATGCAGCCAAGATTAAGAAACATTTCTATAACATACTACTTAACAAACTTTAGTACTTCTCAGTCATTCGGAAGCCTTGTTGAATTCAGAGAGGACCATCTGAATTTTTTATTCCAAAAGTTGCTGGTGGGGGCCAAAAACTGTATATACAATAGGTTCCCAAGCTGTCCTGCTACTGGTCTAGGGGCCGTACTTTGAGAACTATGGTTTAAAGTAACTTGGTCAAAGTCCCCCAGCTGGCAAATGACTATGGTCCTAACTAGCAAGATTAAATATGAAATCATGAGGGACCGGTGCATGCCAAGCACATGAAGGAATTCATGAAACCACTGACTGCTGTGAAAGAAGATCTGAATAAACAGACTCCCATACACTCAGAAGAGATTAAGCATTCTGAGGATGCCCACTGAACCCTGAAGCAGAATGGCAACCCAGGCCACTTGCTGCTGTGAAGAAGGTGCCCACATAGGCTGGGGATTTAGTTCAGTAGTTCTGGCACTTGCCTCATAAGCACAAGGTCTGGAGTTTGATCCCTGGTATCCACATACAACACTGTTGGGTATGGTAACTGACACCCATCAGCAATCAGTATCACATACCACAGTGCCAAGTGTGGTGGCTCACACCTGTAATCCCAGCCCTTGGGAGGTAGAGGCAGGACAATTGCTGAGTGCCAGGATGAATTCAGGACCAGCCTGAACTACAAAGAGAGACCCTTTCTCAAAAAAAAAAAAAAAAAAAACACCTAGTAGTAGAGGTCTAATTTGACCCCGCTATTCCCCTGCTAGGAATATACATGAAAGAATCAAAAGATTCATATCACAGTGACATATGTGCATCCATGTTTATAGCAACTCAGTTTGTGATAACTAAATCTTAGAAATAGCCCAACTGCTTATCAACAGGAGACTGGATAGGAGATGAGGTTTTTTGATAAAATGGAATATTACTATGCCATAAAAATGATAAATGGGTCATTTATACTTAAATGGATGTACCTTGAGAACATACTCATAAGTGAAATAAATAGGACACAGGTGTCATTTCTCTGGTATGAGAAACTGAATGTGTAAATAAGTTCTAAAATGTATAATAGGTATTATGAAATAGGAAAAAAATGTTCAAAGGGAAAAGAGGAGTAGGGGCTAGTAAAGAAGGAAAAGAAAAAAACTGATGGTTAAAAAAGGAAACAAAGCTTACACGTATGGGGGCAGGGAGTTGTGGGGTAGCCAGGGGATTGGGAAAAATGAGAAAATGTGTCATGTACTGGTACAAACCCTCAATGTTGAATGTGATCATAATGTATATATATATATAATGTACCAATAAAGTCAACTTAAAAAAATAAGGGAGAAGAATCTTTTAAACAATCCTGCTAAAATATTTGAATGTTTATTTATAAGGAAAAATTACACAAATTCCAACTTTCCTTTTGTCTTATATGTCAATTTTTTTTTTTTATGTTTTTTGAAGAAAGGCCCTCACTTTGTAGTTCAGGCTGATCCTGAACTCAGCCTCAACTCAGCAATTCTCCTGCCTGTGCCTCTGCCTGCTGAGTTCTGGATTACAGGTGTGAGCCACCACACCCAGCACTGTAATATGTGGGACTGATTGCTGGTGGACATGAGTCACCACACCCAGCATTGCTGTATATGGTTACTGGGGATTGAACCCGGGCCCTTTCACTTGCAAGACAGGCACCAGAACCACTGAGCTAAATCCCTGGTCCTTACACGCAAAATTTTAACTTGAAATGAATCACAGACCTAATTTTAAAGGTAAACACTTTCATTTTCTAAAATAAACAGAGAAGAACATGTAGAAAAAATAAATAAAGTTGGACGAAGAAGAGTCAACTTCATTACATTTCCAGGGCACATGGCCTATATCTCTTAGAAGGCCTGTGCTTTAGGACTTCAGTGGTCACTTAGCGTAACTCCTTCCCTCATTCAGATGAAGGGATCAGAAGTCACCAACAGTCTTCAGTCATGGGCAAGCCTCCGAGTAGGAGTCAGTGCCTAGAGATCCAGGGCTGTGGAGACTCGCCTCGATTCACAACCTAGTCAAAGAGTTGGAGCTAACTAGGATATCTGCTTCCTGACACACTATGGCGACAGCTCCAACATTACACAAACACATGTTCTCCAAGCTGCAGAGCAGAAATAGAGGAATCCTGTGAGTGGGTGAGGCAGAGTGCTGGACAACCAACCAAAGTGTGGGACAGAAACAGCAGAAGCTCTGTTTATTATTAATGTCCTTTTGAAACTTTCATTTTGAAAATATACACATTTTACATATCATAAAAATATAATAATCATGTATATGTAACAGTACAAAATAAAGTTTTGCACATGCTCAGAATTTCCTTAACCCAAGGGCTACTGCACTAGACAGGATACTGCAGGAAAACAGAACTTACACAGACACACGTACAGACACTCGGGAGGATAGGCTTCTACACGTGACAAAAGCTATCCAGTCTCCACATCTTCTGTCCCCAGGCTGGAAATCTAGGAAACCTAATGTGACATTCATTGTGAGTCCAAAAGCCTACGTGACCCAGGTGACCCAAAGGTATAAATAACAGTGCAGGAACAGAAGATGATACAGGACAGCCCAGTTCTATCACTGGGGGAGGTCCCTCATTTTTCTGCCTTTTGCCTCTTTGGGTCCCTAACAGATACAGTGATGCCACTCACAACAGGCAGAGATATCTGCTTTACTGAATGGACTCACTTAAATGTGGATCTCTGCTTTGAGTCTGAGGCCAGCCTAGGCTACCTCATAAGTTCAAGGCCAGCTTGAACTACATCTTCGTTAATCTCATCCTCCCTAATACGGCCATACCCAGAAATGTTTAATTAAATAGCTGGGTACCCCGTGACCCAGTTGGGTTGACTCATACAAATATCAGCAAACATACAGATGCTACAAAGTTTAGCCATCTCTGAGAAGGAAATAGGCACAGGTGTAAGACTGCTCACCCTGATCTCCAGGCAGATGCCCTGGCAGGGTACTGCTGGGTCTGGAGTTGCTCTCTCTACAGGTGAGCCGGAAGACCCTCAGCCCATGGAATGGTACCGATGCCTCGGCCCATCAGGTTCGCTCCAGCAAAGGCTGTAGTCACAGCAACTGACAGACCCACATCCTGGGAGGTCTCAGCAGCAGACCAAGAGGGCACGAGTAGGCAGCTCAAGGGACGCTGCGATTAGGACTTAAAGAAGTTGTGGTGCAAGAGCTAAAAACCAGCCGAGTCTGAAAGCACAAGGACAAATCAGACAGGACAGAAAGGCAGCAAAAGCTGGGTAGGTGGAGCCTAATCCGAGGAAACTCATGAGCTCAAACATCATAAACAGTAGCCTATAACCTGTATTTGGCCCATGAACAAAATCAGCCAGAAAGATATATTTACAAACTAGGAATTTGATACCAATATTTTTCAATTAAGAGACTGTCCAGGGCTAGGGATTTAGCTCAGTGGTTCCAACACCTGCCTTGCAAGTGCAAGGTCCCGAGTTCGATCCCCAGTAACCACATACCACAATGCCACAATGCTGGGCATGGTAGCTCATGCCTATAATCCCACCATTAGTAGACAGAGACAAGAGAATTGCTGTGAGTTGAAAGTTTGCCTGGGCTACATAGTGAACTCAGGGCCAGCCTAAACTACAAAAACCGAGACCCTATTTAAAAAAAAAATTACATATGATGTGCTAGGATTTAGGTAAAGGAACTTAAATTTGATTTCTACAATATGCCTCCCTTACCTATAAGGACATAGTCCTAAGACCCCTGTGAATACCTGAAACTGTGGACAATAGCAAACTCTACACGCTGACACTTTTTCCTCTGTGTACATACCTACCTTGGAGTTTAACTTCAAACTAGATATAGAAGTTGACAACAATAACTAATAATAAAATAACTATAATAATATGCTGTAGTAAACAGGGGAAAGGAATGTAACTAGAACTTTTGCATTAAGTTCTAGTCTCCTGTGAGTTCATGGCACACAGCAAAATAATTAATAATTAGGCAGAAATGAGACTTAGAGAAAACTGAGCTTGGGTCTGATCCATGCTACTCTGGGCGGCAAGGACTCCGGATCCCAGCCTACCACACCTTTTATTATCTACAGTCCAAAATACCCAGAAAGGTAGGGGCCACACCAACAATAGTCCTAGAGAAGTTATGTAGATGAGGATTCCTGGGGGTGGGGGCACGCAAGGCAGATGTCAGCAATAGTCCTTGAGAAGGGAGATATCTGGTGCTGTTCTGCCCTGAAGCATCACAGCATGTGGGACCTTTGAGTCCCTGTTGTTACCAGAGATGAAGACAAGAGTCAAGTCCAAAGTCCTTTGCAGGCAGGAAGTCCTGGTCAATTTTGACCTTGCAATTCCCAAACAGGGTGGTTGCCAACAATATGCCATCAGTCATGTTAAACTTGTGAATTGTATATTTATGAAATTTTCTGTTTAGTATTTTCAGACCCCACTCAAAAACAACAGGTTAACCAAAGCCATGGAAAGCAAAACTGCAGATAACCTTTCAGGAAAACACCTACCATACCCAAGCTGAGGCTTGTCAAGTCTGAGTTTTCCTCTCTCTGAACTGCTTCCTTCTTGCATTTAGCTCTTAGTGGGAAACCAGACGTCATTTCCTCTCCTCATGGCACAATACCTACATTGATTCTTTTTCCCAGAGTACCTGGTCCAAAGTGTGAATCCACTGACACCACAACCTTCAGAGAATGGGCTCGGCTCACCGTCACCAGCCCAGTCACCAGGGGCCCGGGAATCTGCATTCTCAACAAGCTTTTCCAGATGATGAGTACACAACTGGATGAGGATCCTGGCTTGTAGAATCCCAGTGGAATCATAGCAGAAAGAGAAAATTTCCCAGATAACCTATTCAACTATGACCACCCTCAAATGTCACTTATTGTCAAATGTTCCACAAAGAACAAGTCATGCTGAATGTCATGGTACATGCTTGGAATCCCAGAGCTCCAGTAGGCTGAGGCAGGAGAATTACAAGTTCCAGACCAGCTTGGGCCACTTATAATGTTTAAGAAGCTCCAAGAAGCTTCCTTAGTGAGTCCCGAGATACAGGCACCCAGATAACCTGGGCTCCCACCTCGCGTGAGGGACATATCAAGGATGTCCCAGTCAGCTCCAATGTATCCTCCTAACCCAGTCTCCTTCGGGCTCTGCTCAAGCTCACATCTGACTGGTGAGTCTTCAGTACTGACAGATGCTGACTGTTTAGCAGGGTCTCCTGTGGTCAGTCTCAGGTCTTCAATGGTCACTATGTAGGGCGAACCTGGGGACACAGAGGTAATAAAATGATCCTGGCACCTGGTGCTGATTCACAGCCTTGTGGTCGGCCCCAGGTCATCTGAGTGAGCTGCAAGCGTGGGCAGGGAAAGGAAGGCCTGGTACTACCCTTCTTGCAGAAAACAATCACTTGACCTCTCTTCCTCTTTCATCCGTCTGCTGGAGCCTCCCCACTGCATTTCACAACCGGCATAAAAAGCAAGGGGGGATGATAGTGAAAGAAAGTCACAGGGTCTCGTGGAGACCAGGGGTTCTGTCCACCACACTGCAAACCCTCCTGGCAGCTACCACTGTGAGGAGGGGGAGCAGCTGGTTGACGTGTGGACACAGGATGAGAGGAAATTAGTCCAGATCATCTATTCTCCTATGCCCACCTCAAATGTTATTTATTGTCAGGTTTCTACAAAGAACAAGTCATGCTATATGTGACAGCGCACACCTGTAATCCATGCACTCTGGTAGGCTGAGGCAGGAGGATCACAAGTTCCAAGCCAGCTTTGGCCATTTAAATTGTTTTTTTAAGGCTGGGTGTATAACTCAGGGCAAAGGCCCTGGGTTCAATGCCCAGCACCTCTCCACACAAAAGAGTAAGTCTTACTTTTATGACCAAAACCAGTTACTTTTTACAAAGTACAATATCATGAATTAAAATCAGAGTATCTCAAATGACATAGCTATTTTCTCTCTAAAAATTAAACACCTAGGGCTAGGGTAAGGATATAGTTTACCAGTAGAGTGTTTGCCTAGTATGCAGAAGTCTGTGGATTTGGTCCTCATTACAAGAATGACATGCTTGGAGAGAGAAAGACAGAGAGATAGACAGAGAGAGAGAGAGAAAGAGAGGGAAAGGAAAATTAAACATCTGAAAAAGCATCATTAATTCAGAGAGTAATCTGGCTTATATTTTCCCAGTTTTTACTATTTTCAAGGAGCACCACCCAGTTTAAACCTTGTGGCAATCCCATGTGCCCTGCTTCTGTTCACTCCTCCCCCAGAGCCCCAGACCAAGGCCTGCACCTCAGCAGAGCTCACAGGAACAGCCTGTTTAACCCTCGCCTCACCTCTCCTGTCAGGCCAGCTCCCAGTCACTGGGGCAGGTGACCTCCAGCGTGACTCACCCTCTATTTTCACCCATGGCTGGTGCAAGTATAATGCAGAATCTGTTTCTGGAATGCCACAGCCTCAAAGGACAGGCCTCAAATACTGTTAACTTGCTCACAGATAGAGGCCAACTTGTTCTAGGTTCTGCCAGCCCCCAGGCAGCAGAAATAGCTTCTGGTGCTTACAGCCCTCCTACTCCTAGTGTGGTCCATGGACCAACAGCCAGGGAGCTTGTCAGAAATGCAGAATAGCAGGTTAGCCCAGGCCCTCAGCATCAGAGCCTGCCAGGTAACAAGTCCCGCAGATGGCGTGCATACACATGAAAAAGTCAGGCCTATTGTCTAGAGTTGAGTTGAATTTATTTTATTTTAAAGACAAGGTCTCACTATGAAATTCAGGTTGCCCTTGAATTCACTATATAGCCCAGGCTGGTCTCAAAAAAATGGCAATCCTCCTGCCTCTGCCTTTTGAGTGTTGGGATTACAGTCATGAGCCATCATGCCCAGCTTTTATATATATTTTAACTAACAAAAATTGTACATATTATAGAGTGCTATGTGATATTGTGATTCATGTATACATTGTGCAATGTTCAAATCAGGATAAGAACATCTACTTACTGTATTCATTTTGTTTGGTTTTGTGAGACAGCATCTCACTACGTTGCCCAGGCTGAGCTGGAACTCCTGGACTCAAGGGATCATGCTGCCTCAGCCTCTTAAATGCTGATACTACAGGTGCATATCCGTGCAACCAGCTTCAGAGTAAGCATATTTATTGCCCCCAACATTCATCACTTCTATGTGGTGAAAACCTTCAGTCATTTCTTCAGTAGAAAGGATAATATTGTTCAGTTGGATCAAGGGACTAAGCAGGGGAGGAGGGAAGATTAAGGGAGAATAACCGGGAGGATAGATATGATCACATACGCACTCATGAAAATCAAAATACATAAAGTTCAAAGATTCTTTCTTTCCTCTAGCATTTTTGAAATATACAGTACCTTGCTATTATCTATGGCCTATTTGTCTTTATATTTCCAATATGCTAGCTTACAAAACTGACCTGGATGTAATAACCTCTGAGCCCTATTTCATGGGAATAACTATTTCTAGCCCTCCTCTTACACATATTCCCCACTCTGGAGAATAGCGTGTCCATCACAGGTGAAAAGGTAGCTACAGAACAGACATTTTTGTAGAGGAGCATGAGTTGTCTAACAAAATAAATCACTATTAAAATTTTTTCATTTACATTAGGCATCTCTTGGTATTGCCAATATTTTCTGGCAGGTATATGCCTGATCTTACTGAATCCACTGTAAATAAAAGACAAAGAAGTAGTATTTTTAAAAAGCAAAAGAGGGGCCAGGGATTTAGCCCAGTGGTTCCAGCACCTATCTTGCCTGCCTTGCAAGCCCAAGGGCCCAGATTTGATCCCCAGTAACCATAAACAACAAAGCTTGACATGGAGACTCACACCCACCAGCAATCAATACCACACACCACAGTGCCAAGCGTGGTTCACACTGGTAATCCCAGCACTCGGGAGGCAGAGGCAGGAGGACTGCTGTGAGTCTGAGGCTCGCCTGAGCTATATAGTGAGTTTAGGGCAAGCCTGAAATATAAAGCAAGACTCTGTCTTAAAAAAAACAAATAAGATATTCTGCTGTACTTGTTTAATATGAGCCCAGTAAAATTATGTGTAGGAACATATGTACAGACACAACTATGCATTTGTACAACTATCTATTTGTACATGCATAGCAAAAATTTAGTAGACAACTCAGTAAACTGTTCAAGCTGATAATGGCTAAGGGAGGGATTAAAAGAATTTGAAATGCCTTTCCTTTCTATAAGATATTTTGCTATTATTTGGCTTTTGTTAAAATTCATCTTGGCAAAATGTCACGATTTTCAGTTCCAAAGAGAATGCACAGAATTATGTTTATATCCTCTACCCAGATTCCTCTCAAAATTAGTTTCTCTTTCTTTCCTACTCCCCCCCCCCCCCCCGCCCGTTATCTCTAAGGCTGGAGAGGGCTTTGTTTTGTTCTGTTCTGTTCTGCACCACTGAAATTCAACCCAGGGCCTTGTTCTTGCTGGGATAGTGCTGTCACTGAGTTATATCTCCAGACCTTTTCAACTTTAAAAAAAAACAAAAAAACTTTATTTTGAGACAGAGTCTAAGTTTTCCAGGCAAATTTACTTTGAGCTGTCCCTCCTCAACCTCCCAAGTAGTCAGGATCAGAGGTGTGCAACACCGTGCCTATCTTCCAGGTGTGAATCTGAGAAGTTCTTTGAACGTGAGCTGCTGACGTGATTCCCCTTTGCCTCTTGACACCTCCACATGCATTTTCTGTACGTATGTGTGTGTCCATGTGATGCTGGGCATGAACTGAGCAGCCGGTTCTCCTCTAAATGCAAAGATACTCAGCTCCATAAACATAGGATAATTACCAATGTGCAGATAATAAATAGGTTAATGTTGAGAAAATCCTATCATTAGTTTTAAAGCCATATCTAATTGTACTTTTTGCCTCAATAATGACTTTTTTAATAGAGGAAAAGGAAATCGCAGGTAAAGATCTGAATTAAGTTGCCATATCTCTTTTAGAAACAGATCCTCAGGCTCTCCTAGTTGATCATCGCCTTGGGATTTCTGGTCCACACAGCCCAGGTATTCTGAAGAACGTTCCTCATCTCAGTTCGTGTGACGGTCCCTGGTCAGGTTCTCTCTCCATCACTTCTTCTACATTCATAGGTTCAGATTCTGCTCTAACAGGAAACTTCACCTTTCCCCTGTTTATTCATTCATTCTTTCATCTACTCATCAGTATGGACTCCTGGATTCTCTGCTATCATTCTGCATTTGATGCACAACTCATCAAGAACAGCTTGTAAGTCCAAGTCCAAATCTAGCTCAAGAAGACTCAGTGGCAGTCCAAGCTTTGCTTAGGGATGAGCA